>JANZXU010010468.1:0-86910 GCA_027576215.1 Amissidens hainesi | reverse complement strand
GGTTAAATAAAATCCTTTTAATATAAAATTTTCAAATACGGTTGTGGGATAGTTTAGTTTGTAATATTTAGGATTTAGTTAAATATTATGAATTTTACGAACTGGTACATCCAAGGCTTAAATGCTATCTTATGATAGTAAAAGTGTGAATTATCTAAATGAGTATATTTTAGTACATTTTTAGAACCAGTTATACTAAAAATTATAGATAAGGAAGAAATATATGGCTATGCCATATATATTAAATTAAGACAATATGGATTTACTGAATTTTCAGAAGGATCTTTATATCCATTACTTTTAAGATTAGAAAAGAAAAAGTTAATAAAATCAGTAAAAAAGCCATCTCCCTTTGGTCCTAGTAGAAAATATTATTCTTTAACAGAAGAGGGAAAAGATGAAATGAATTCCTTTAAGAGTTTATGGAATGAAATAAATAAAAATATAGTAGAACTTTGGGAAATTTAAAATTTATGTAGACAATAACTAATGGTTACTGTCTATTTTTTATATTAAAAAAAATATTAATAATAATATAAATATTTAAAGTTTTTATATTATGGAAAATTTTATTGAAAATATACTTGAAATATGAAAATAAGGATGATAATATATTAAGTGTACTATAACAAATAGTACACTTAATACACTTAATACAATTTTAATTATTTAGAGGTGAGGTAATGAAGAGGATTATTTTAATTAGTACATCAATAGTACTAATACTTGGAGCAATTTTAGCAGGAGCATATGCTAGTAGTGACAGGTATACATTAGAGGTTTATTTTAGAACTCCAGAAGATGCAATAAATTATATAGTTGAAAACTGGGGTGATGGTAGAGGGTCAGAAGAAAACTTTAAGGATGCATTATCAGAAAGAGCTTATTATACCAATTGTATTTTTAATAGGGGTACTTATTATTATGCAATGCAAAATTTGAAAAATTCATCTCATAATGAAATTAAGAAATTAGAAGATAATAAGTTTTTAGGCTATCATGAATTAATTACTAAAGCAATAAAAAGAATAGGAAATAGACCTTATGAAATTTATTATGCAAATTTAGGTGATAAAAATTATTATGATGAAAAAGGCAGTGATGTACAAAAGCAAGAGCAACTTATGTTTTTAATGGTCAATAACGGAAATGGATGGGTTTTAGATACATTAAGTGAATCTTATATTCCAATTCAATAACTTAGGAGGTGATTAAATGATTAAAATAGATGCAAGAAGTAGTACGCCAATTTATGAGCAAATTATAATTGGAGTAAAGGAAGCGATTTTAAAAGGATTAATAAATCCAGGAGAAAAGTTACCTTCAGTTAGAGAGATGGCAAGTATGCTTATGACTAATCCAAATACAGTGAGTAAAGCCTATGGAGAATTAGAAAGACTTAAAGTTATTGAAACTTTAAGAGGAAAGGGTACCTTTATATCAAGTGATTATAAGCCACATATTCAGGAGGATAGAATGGAGAGTTTAAAAGAAAGTTTAAAAAATATAGTTTTAGAGGCTAAATATATGGGACTTACTAAAGAGGATATACTTAGAATAATGGATGCTTTTTATAAGGAGCTAGATAATAAAGAAGACTCAGAAGGTTAAGAGGTGAGAACTTTGATAGAAATAAAAAATATTAGTAAAGCTATTGGTGATAAAGAGATATTAAAAAATGTAAATTTAAAAATAAATGAGGGAAGTATATTTGGATTACTTGGACCAAACGGAGCGGGAAAGAGTACATTAATAAGAATTATTACAGGTATTTATAAAAGTGATAAAGGAGTTGTAAACTTTGATGAAGTAGATGTTTATGACAATCCAGAGGTAAAAAAGCACATAGGATATGTAGCTGATACAAATGAATTTTTTTCAAGGCTTACTGTAAAGGAAATAATAAAATATTACCAGATTTCTTATGACACCTTTGACATAAATAAATTTGATGAGTTAAATAAAATATTTAAAGTTCCTAAGAAAAGTTTTTTATTTGCTCTTTCAAAGGGAAATAAAACTAGATTAGCTATTATGCTTAATATATCTATAAGACCAAAATATTTAATTTTAGATGAGCCTACTTCAGGTTTAGATCCAATTATTAAAAGAAAATTTATGGAAATATTGGTAGATGAAGTAGCTGAAAATGGTACAACTATATTAATTTCTTCACATAATCTATCAGATGTTGAAAGAATTTGTGATAGTATAGCCATAATTGAAGATGGAAAAATTAAATCAACCTCTTCTATAGAAGAAATGAAAATATGTTATAAGAAGCTTCAAATTGCTTTTAAGGATCCAGTAGAAATGCAAGAGCTTCAGGGAGAAGAGGTTATTAATATATCAAAAATGGGAAGAGTATTTAATGTGGTTATTAATAATGAAGAAAAATTTATAAATAAAGCTAATAAATTTAACCCTATTTTTGTTGAAGAATTAAATTTAACCTTAGAGGATATTTTTATTTATACATTAGATAGGGAGGATAGTTATGAAGAGAATTAATAAAGGATTATTATATGAACAATATTATTCTTTAAAGTTAGTAACTATATTATTAGCTTTAATAACAGCAGTATATTCATTTATAGTTTCAAAACAGAAAATAAGACAGATTAGTTTCGAAACTGAATATTATCAAACATTATATAACTTTTTAATAAATCGTGTAAATATTGGAGATTTAATGTGCATATCTTTAGTTGTAGCAATTTTATTAGTTTGTTCTTATGGTATTAATAAGGGAAAATCAATGTTATTTTTAGGAGCAGCACCTACATCAAGAAAACAAATAATTTATTCAAGAACTTTATCAGTATTTATATCAACATGTTTAATATTATTTGTAGATTTATATGTAAATATATTTGTATCTTTAAAATATAGATATTACTTAGAGTATTTTAATAGTTCTTTTTTATCCACAAGTTTTTTAAGAACTTTAATTTTACTTAGTGCAGCTATATGTTTAATAGCTATATTTACTTTAGCGCAAATTGTTGTAAATAATGGAATTTTATCTGGAGCTTTTGGATTTTATATGTTGTTATATCCTTTTATTATGATTATAGGTATTAGTAGTATAATAGGAGAAGGAACGGGAACTTATATTCATGCTTTTGAAGAATTCATTGGAAATGTTAGGTATACAGAGTGGGGCGTAGAATTTAAAGGAGCATTAGGTTTTTTAGAAAAAATTATAGGGGTATATAATATTAAAAATACTATTTTATGGTGTGTAATAGCTATAGTAGTAGCACTATTATTTTTTAAGTTTATAGATGTAAATTTATTTAAAAGAGTTAGTCTTGAAAATAGAGTTAAAGTTTTTGTTAATAATATTTGGGAAAAGATCATTATTATATTAACAACTATATTAATTACAATATGGGGAAGTTTTTTCCTTTCAATTATAATAACTGAATTTTCTTATAATTATAGTTATGATACTAATGGAAAGAAAATATTTTTAATTATGCCTATAATATTAATTTATCCATGTTATTGGATACTAAAGAAAATTGTATATTTATTAAATAAAAAAGGTATTTAGAAAAAACAGCATCTTTTATGGATGCTGTTTTTTTATTAGAATTCATATTTTCCCTTATATTTTTTTATAAATAATATGGATATAATAACTGTTAAAATTTCTGAAAAGGGAACTGTAAGCCATATGCCATTTATTTTAAATATTAAAGGAAGTATAAAAGCACCTATTAAAATAAATACAAAAGTTCTTGAAAAAGAAATTATAGCTGATAGTTTCCCATTAGAAAAAGATGTGAATAAGGATGAAGCAAATATATTTATTCCTACGAATAAGAAAGAAAATGAAAAAATTTTCATTCCTGATAGAGCTAAATAAAAAACATCATTAGTTTGTTCTACAAATATTCCAACTATATTTTTAGAAAATAATAAAGCAATAATAAATATTATTATTGATGAATTAAGGATAAATATCTTTGAATATTTATAGGTTTCTTTTAATTTATCAGTGTTTTTTGCACCATAATTATAGCTTATAAGAGGTGCAATCCCTGATGAAAATCCTAAGTAGGTTGAAACTAGCAAAAAGTGTGCATATAATATGATAGTTAAAGCGGCTACACCATTTTCACCTGCATATTTTAATGTAAGCATGTTAAATAATAAAGTAGTAATGGCTGTGGATAATTCTGTTACCATTTCAGAAGAGCCATTAATTAAAGTATCTCTAAGTAAATTAAAATCAAAATTAGGTTTTGTAAACTTTAAAGTTGATTTTGAAGAGGTAAAGTACCAAATGCCTAACAAGGCAGAGATTAAAACTCCAAGTCCAGTAGCTAAAGCAGCACCAGCTATTCCTATGCCTAATATTTTTATAAATACGTAATCAAATATAATATTTATTAATCCACCTATAATAGATAGTAATAAACTAAAATTAAAGTTTCCATCTGTTCTAACAAAGAATTCAAGCATAGTTTTAATAATAAAAATTGGTATAAAAATAGCTATTATTCTTCCATAAGATATGCAGTAAGGAAGTAAGCTTTCAGTAGCACCAAGAAATTTACAAATTGGAGTAATAAAAACAAAACAAAACAATGAAAATAAAATTCCAATTAAAGTTGCCACAATAAAAAGTAAAGAAAAAGATTTATTAGCATTTTTAAATTTTTTTTCTCCAAGCTTAATAGCTACTAAGGCACTTCCTCCTGTGCCAAACATTATGGCTATACCAAAAATTAAATTAATTATAGGTAAAGTTATATTAATACTTGCTAAAGCATCAGAACCTATTAAGGTTGATACAAAAATTCCATCTATAATTGTATATAAAGAAATAAAGACCATTGATAAAATTGCTGGTGCTACAAATTTCATAAATTCGCTAAAATTAAATTTCTTTGAAAATAAAGCTTCCATTTTATAATTTCCTCCTTAAATTAATTGTCTTATTGAATTATAATGTGTATAGTAACTATACAGTCAAGAGTTAATATGTTTATATAAAAAGGGGATTAAAATGGAAGTTAATTTAAGAGAAAAATATCTCACTATAGGTGAATTTGCTAAACTATGTGGAGTAGGAAGAAAAACATTGATTTTTTATGATAATATTGGAATATTTTCACCAGAATATAAGGATGAAAAAGGATATAGATTTTATACATTAAATCAATATGATACTTTTAATATATTATTAGAATTAAAGGAAATAGGTGTTTCTTTAGATGAAATTAAAGAGTATTTAAAAAAAAGAAATCCTAAAAATTATATAAATATGTTAAATGAAGAAAAAATTAAAATTAAAGAAAAAATTAAAAAATTAGAACATATATCAGAAATAATAAATAATAAAATTAAAGTAGTGAAGACCGGAATAGAAAATAATTATAATGATAAGGTGTATTTAAAGCATTTTGAAGAAGAAAATATACTTGTATGGCATTTAGAAAATGAAAAGAACATTATGAGAGGAATAATTGATTTCATAAATTATTGTAATGAAAATAATTTTAATAAAGGTTATACGTTAGGAGCTATGGTAAGTAAAGAAAATGTAGATAGTAAAAAATTCACAGAAGTAACTAAATTATTTATACCTGTGAATAAAAAAATAAAGAGCAATAAATTAAACATAAAACCTAAAGGCTATTATGCTTGTATAAATCATAAAGGTTCTTATGAAAGTACAAGTATATCCTATGAAAAACTATTAAAATATATTAATGAAAATAATTATAAAATTTTAAGTGATTCTTATGAAATAGGATTGTTAGATTTCTTTGCTGTAAAAGATGAAAGAAATTATTTAACTCAAATATCTATATTAATTAGTGAATAATTATTATAAAAATATTATTTAAAGCAATAATTATATTGTTTAATTATTGCTTTAAATAATATAATATTTTAATCAGCTACATTGCCTATTATATTAATAATATCCCAAGTGCTTGAAAATGGAGGAGAATAGCTTAAATCAAGCATTGCTAATTCTTTAGTTGTCATATTATTAAAGATTGCAGTAGCAAGTAAATTTATACGCTGAATCACGCCATCCTTACCTATACCCTGAGCACCTAAAATTGCTTTAGTATATTCATCATAGATTAATTTCAAATAAATTTTACTTTGACCTGGATAATAATCATTGTGATTTACACCTTCTATAAAAGCAGTTTTATAATTAAATTTATATGCTTTAGCTTGTGCTTCTGAAATTCCAGTGGTGGCTGCCTGTAAATTTAAAATTTTCACAGAGGCAGAACCTAGGGTACCAGGAAATTTTTCTTCATTATAATGGGAACTTATATTTTTAGCTATTATTCTTCCAAGTTTATTTGCCCCAGTAGCTAAAGGAAGATATATAGGTTCTTTTAATATTCTATGATTTATAGTAGCACAATCACCAGCTGCATAAACATCTTTTATAGATGTTTGTCCATATTCATCAATGATTAATGCATTATTCTTAAACATATTTAAATTATTATTTTTTAAGAATTCAGTAGCAGGATGTACTCCAGTAGCAACTATTAATATATCTAAAGGATAATTACCCTTACTAGTTACAACCTTTTCTAGTTTTTTATTACCTTTTAGTTCTAAAATTGTTGTAGATAAATGTAAATTGATATTTTCACTTAATAAATAGTTTTTTATTATATCAGTAATTTCTTTATCAAATACATTATTAAGAATAGAATTGCTTAACTGAAATACATGTATTTCTTTATTTAATTTTTTTAAGGATTCTAACAGCTCTACGCCTATAAAGCCTCCACCTAATATTCCTACTTTTTTATTATTTAAATTTTTTAGTGCTTTTTTTAAAGCAATTCCATCAGACATATTTCTTAAGGTATATACATTTTTAATATTTATATTTTTTATATTAGGAATAATAGGAGTAGCACCTGTAGCTATCATAAGCTTATCATAGTTATCCTCAATTATTTCTAAAGTATTAATATTTTTAATTGTAAGTTTTTTATTATAAAAATCACAAGAAATCACTTCAGAATTTAAAAAAACTTTTATACCGTTTTTTTCAGCTTGTTCTACTGTCCTTGCAATCATTTTATTTTTATCTTGAAAAAAACCACCAATAAAATAAGGAAGACCACAAGCTCCAAAAGATATATAATTAGATTTTTCATATACAATAATCTTAGCATCTTTATGAAGTCTTTTTAATTTAGATGCCATGGTCATACCTGCGGCTATTCCTCCAATTACTACATATTTCATATAAATCAACTCCTTTAATTTATTTTACAACTAATGTATTAACTTTACAAAATTATAAAGGATTAATGGTAATAGTACTTTATAAATATGAATATGGTATAATTAAATGATAATAAAAAGGAGATATATTTTTTTATGATAGAAAATTTAAATAAACATAAATTAAAAGAGTATTTTTATGTTATAAATTATCCACATTATGAAAAAGAATTATGTGAAATGGAAATTAAATATATTTTTAATTCTGTTCTAAATAAAAAATATTTTTTTTCTAACAAAGAAATTAACCCTTCAAGAAGTGCTTTTATAAAGCATAGTATTTCTATAATATATTCTGCAAATTCCTTAAAAGAAATAACAGATAAAATTTTAGAAGATAAATTATCCTATGATAACTTTAAAGTATGTTATGTAAAAAGTGAAGATGGCGATGTAGAGTATAATGAAAGACTTAATAGTTTAAAAGAAATAGGTTTTGTCATTAATGGCTTTCCAGATATACATAATCCAAGTGTAATTTTAGGAGTTACTAAGGTTAAAGATAGATGGATATTTGGGGAATATAATAAGAATGACTTTAAATGGCATAATCATGATAATAAACCATATTCATATTCTAATTCTTTAGGAGTAAAAACTTCTAAAGCAGTAGTTAATATAGCCGTAGGTAATGATTTAAAATGTTCAGTAGTGGATCCTTGTTGTGGGGTAGGAACTGTTGTTATTGAAGCTTTAGATTTAGGAATTAATATTAAAGGATATGAAATAAATGAAAGTATTGCTTATAATGCAAAAAAAAATTTAGAGTTTTTAGGATTTAAGGATGTTGTAAAACATAAAGATATGCATACTATAGAAGAGTTTTTTGATGTAGCTATTGTAGATCTTCCTTATGGTTTATTTACACCTACTACTATTATAGAGCAAAGAGAGATATTAAAAACTGCTAGAAAAATTTCAAAAAAAATGATTTTAATTACTTCAGAAGATATGGAAAAACATATAACTTCTTTAGGATTTAAAATTATAGATAAGTGTATAGTTTGTAAAAATAATTTTAAAAGAAGAATAACTGTGTGTATATAAATAATTATTAATTAAATTTAAAAAAAATAGTTTTAAAAAAACTTCTATGAATATATTTACAATATAGTAATTATTTATAGGAGATTTTTTATGAAAAATAAAAAACTTAGAGCATTAGGATATGCCTTTGCTACTATGCTTATTTTAATAGGTGTGGTAAGTATTATAGTAGGAGTTAATTGGTTTAATTTAGAAGTTGGTGCAGTAGTTTTATTCTTTATCTTTTTAATTCCTGCTGTAGGTATATTTGTTTATTTAGGATGTACAGAAGAGGATGAGGAAGAAAAGCTTCCAAATGAATTAAAAGGAATTAGAAACTATAAATTTAAAGCTATAGAAAGTGCTTTATGGTTATTAGCAGTAGCCTTGTTTTTTATTATAGGCTTTAATTTAAATGGTTGGAGTTATGCATGGGTAATTTTTATTATAGCAGCAGCTTTATCACAATTAATAAAAGCTTTTTTTTATCAATTTAAAGAATAATATAAATATTACCATTATTTTTTAATTAATTTAATAAATCCTTTAAGTAAATGAATACTTATTTTTTAATAGTGTTAAAATACTTAAAGGATTATTCTTATAATAATATTAATGTAAGTTTGAAATTTTAAAATAAAAGAGTTAGTATAAGTACATAAATAATATTTTATATTAGTTTAAACATGGAGGATAAATAAATGTTAAGCGAAAATTTACTTAATGAACTTAATGAACAAGTTAACTTTGAATTTTACTCATCTTATACTTATTTGGCTATGTCAGCTTTTGCTGAATCAGTTGATTTAAGTGGTTTTGCTAATTTTTTTAGAGTTCAAGCACAAGAGGAGCTATTTCATGCAATGAAATTATATGATTACATATTTCAAAAGGGTGGAGTTGTAAAGTTAGATACAGTGCAAAAACCTAATTCAGAATTTAAAGATATAATAGATGCTTTTGAAAAAGGGTATGAACATGAAAAATTAGTTACAAGTAAAATTTATAAACTTGCAGATATTGCTAGTGAAGAAAAAGAACATGCAACTTTAAGTTTACTTAATTGGTTTATAGATGAACAAGTAGAAGAAGAGAATAATTTTAATTCTTTATTAAAAAGAGTTAGAAGATCTGAAGGAAATCCAGCAGCTTTATATATGATGGATGATGAACTTGCTACAAGAGTTTTTGTACCACCTACAGCAAAAGCATAATTAAAAATTAAAAAACTAAGTTATAATTATATTATAATATAATTATAACTTAGTTTTTTATTAGTTGTATTTATAAGAGAAAGACAAACTTTATATAAAATGAAATAATTTTTAACTAATACCTATAAAAGCAAGAAATATATTAGCATTTATATATTTCTTGCTTTTAAAAAAATATAAATTACAATTGTTTATTCTATAAATCCATAACTAGCAGTTCTAGTTGTTTTTAAGGCATTATTTACATTGCTAAGTGTATTTTGAAGAAGTTGTTTATTTTCATCATATTCTACAGTAATTAATGCTTCATTTAATAATTTTTCAGCACTCATTACACTTGATAAAGCAAGTTTAAGTTCACGTTTTGAGTTAATTCCATGTCCCATAATAAAAATCCTCCTAAAAAAATTAATCTTTATAGTTAATTAAATTACTATGAGCATTTTCTAAAGCACTGGCAACAGCTTTTAATGCTGCATGTATTTCAGTTTTATTATGTTTATTTTCTACATTAGAATAAGCTAAATTCAAATGATTTTGAGCATGACAAAGTTCATCAGTAGCTTTTCTAAACTTATCTTTTGCATTACTACGCATACTTACACCACCTTTAATTATAAAAATTATAAACTTATTATGTGTGTAAAATAAAAAAAATAAACAAGTATCATTTTTCCAAAATACTTTCCCATTTTTTTGAATTTAGTCATATTATGGTATTAAAGAAAAAATAATCAAAAATATTAGCGAATTAAGTATTTTTAACTTTGTATTCAAAGGAGGAAAAAAAGTGAAAAGTAAGTATGAAGTAATAAAAATAAAAGGAAAAAATCCTTATTGTAATGGTAAAGTGAATCCTTATGTAGAAGCTTGTGATAAATTATTAGTAGTTAATGAATTGAAATTTCCATGTAAAAAGAAAGACATAAAATGTATAAAAAAAATTTATATAAGTGCAAATATAGAAAGTATAAAAATTGTATCTGTACCAGTAACAAATGTTCTTGCAGAAAATGAAATACAATTAAAAGAAAGAAAACTATATATAGTTGGGAATTTAATTGAAAAAATAGAGTACATTACATTTAATTCTTATAAAAAACAAGATGAACTTACAGCAAAAATTCCTTTTACTAAATATATTAGTATAGAATGTAATTATGTAGAAGGAATGAATGATTATTGTGTTACTCCAATAATAAAAAATATTTGTGCAGAATCATTAAATAAAAGATGTATAAAACAACAAATAGAATTAATTTTATCAGCTTATAAAAAAGATTTATCTCTTGCAGAAATTAATATAAATAGTCCATTAAGTACAAATTCCACTTTAAGTAATAATGAAAAAAATATAAATTTAATAGATTTTTATGGAGAAAATGATTTAGAAGTTGCTAAAGTGCAATTAGATATTAAAAATAAAATTATAAAAGCAACTTCAACTAATATTACAGCTAATTTAAATTTTGATAATGAAAAGTATTTTGAATTTTTAATAAAAGATTCTAAAGGAAATATTAAAATTCAAGCTGTTGTTATGGGAAATGAAACAGGTGAAAATTTTTCTCAAATTTTAAATAATTATAAATTTGATTACAATGATATTTTAGTATTAAATTATGAAGAAAATAATAGAGTGAAAATGTATAATTTACCTAAAAAAGATTATGTAGAATATATTCCAGAAGGAAATTCAGAAAGTTATGTTATAACTTCAGAAGGATTGATTTTGGTTCAAGAATTTGAAAGTGAGGTTATTAATAGTATAATTATAAAAGGTAAAGATTCAGAATTTATGGCACAAATAAATTTAATAAATGCTGTTAATAGGTTGCAAGTTGTTTCAACATCAAAAATAATTAATGATGATTTTGAAGATATAGAATATTTTGCAATAGTATTTAATGATATTGAAGGAAATTTAAAGAAAGAAGTAATTTTAAATGGTAATGAAAATTCAGATAAATTAGTAAAAGAATTAAATGATTTTAATTTTGAGTATGATGATAGTATAATATTAAGATATAAACAAAGTTATAATATTTCAATTACAAATTTTCAAGGAAAAGAAGAATATAATCCAACAGGTAATATTAGTGAATATACAATAACTCCAGATGGATTAACTCCATATGAAGCAATAGGAAGTAAAATTTTAAATAGTATAATATTAAATGGAAAAAATTCAGAACCCATAGTAAAAATTGATTTAGTTGAAGATACTAATAAAATTTTAGTTATGTCATCAGGAATTTTAGTGGATGAAGATAAGAAAAATGAAGATTATTTTTCATTAATTTTAAAAGATAGTACAGAAAATGTTAAAATAGAAGCTACAATAAGGACTAATGAAAATGCTAATAATTTTGCAATGGATTTAGATGGATTTAGTTTTGATTATAATGATATTATAGAATTAAAATGTAATGAAACTAGAAATGTTATGATTACTAATTTTCAAGGAAAAAAATCTTATAATTTAATTGAAAAAAGTGAAAGTTATGCAATAACTATTAGTGGATTAGAGAAAGTAGAGAATATATTATATTATTAAAATTTAATAATTTTTAAAGTTTTAATAATGTAAAAATTGAACTAGAAATTATTAATTTCTAGTTCAATTTTTTAAATTTGTTCTATTTTAAATAATTTATATTTAGATAAAATAGTGATATTATTCTAATATTAACAATAGATTATATAAAGAAGAAAAAGATAAACTTTTATCTATAGATTAAGAAAAACAGCTTAGTTTTATTGCGTTTTAAAAAATATATTTATGATATAAAAAAATAAAACAATGAGAGGACTTAAATAAATTTTAACTTCTTTAACGTGTTAAAAAGCTTTAAGGGGGATAACAAATGGAGTATTTATTAGAAATGATGGTAGGAAGGTATACTTCTTTTAAAGTGAATAAAAAGAATAATAATCCTGGTAATATTATACTTAATATATCAAATTTATTTGTAATGAATAATAAAAAAGTATTAGCATTAAAAAATTTTTCATTAAAAATAAGACAAGGAGAAATTATAGGAATAGTGGGAGTAAATGGAAATGGACAAATAGAATTAGTTGAAGCAATTACTGGTATGAGAAAAATAGATAAGGGAAAAGTAGAATTTATTAATGAAGAAAAACATAAGTTCTTTATGGGAGATAGAACTAATAAAAGTATACCTTGTAAAAAGGATAAAAATAAAAAAGGATTAATTTTAGATTATACATTAGAAAGTAATATACTACTACAAATTTACAATAAAAAAACTTATTCTAAAAAAAGATTATTAAATAAAAAATCAATAAAAATTTATAATAAAAATATAATAAAGGATTTTCATGTTAAATCATCAAAACAGCAGTTAAATATCTTAAGATCTTTATCTTTTATAAATATAAAAAAAAATATTATTTGTAAAAAAATAGAGTTACAATCAGAGATAGTTATAGCAGTACAACCTACTAAAAATTTGGATAAAGATTCTATAGATTATATACATAAAAGATTAATTAAACAAAGAAATTTAGGTAAAGGAGTACTATTAATTTCTTCTCAATTAGATGAAATTTTAAATTTATCAGATAGAATAGTTATAATAAATAATGGAGAATTGGTAAATATAGTAAATACTCATGAAATAAATGAAAAAGAAATTGATTTTATAATGACTAAAATTAAAAATTAGTAAATGTAATTCAATGAATTTTAAATTTTAATATATGTAAGTTACTGATAATTAAATTTATATATAACAAGTAATGAATATTATTGTGCATTCATTGCTTGTTAATTTTATTTAAAGAAGTTGTAATATTTAATTGTTTTTCTATAAATTAAAATTTATTTATAAAAATACAATGTGAATGTATAGAAAAATAAAGAAAAATAATTTATAATTTATAATAGGTAAATTACAAAAAATTACAGTTGATTACTAAATTTATTTGTTGGGAGGGAATACCATTGTAAGATTAATCTTAAAAGATTTATATTTTTTTAACAATGGAATATAATATATGAAAAATATATTAGTATTAATAAGTGATTTAAAAGGCAAGGAAAGTAATTCTTATGCTATATTTAATAAGATAAAAAATATTTTAGATGAAAATAACTATAAATATCATATTGTTTTAATAAATGATGAATTTTTAAATAATGATATAGAACTAAAAAGATTAATAAAAAAAACTGAAGTATATAGTAATATTATATTAATTACAAATATGCAAGAAAATAAATTGTCTAATAATACAATGGATTTTCTAGAAAAATTATTACACAATAAAGAAAGAATAAACAAAGATATAATGTTTAGCGTTATTATAAATTATAATTATATAGATATAAAAAATACAGAAATTCATCTTAATTATTGTGAAAGTATAATTAAAAAGATAGGTTTAAAATGGCAGAAGGGAATTGGTGCAACTTTACAACAAAATGCATGGAAAGAAGATTTAAAAAAAAATAAAAAAAGATATTCACCATTAATAGTTGAATTAGAGTTTTTATGCGCTAATATTGAATCAAATAAAAAATGTTATGACCATTCTTTTGTAACTCCATTTATGCCTAAAAGTATCTTTCAAGGTTTAAGTAAATTAAATAGCTTAAAAGAAAAGTATTGTTTAAAAAAATAATTTTAAGTTTTATAAATAAAAATAGACAAGGCTTAACTTTAGACTGATTAAATTATTACTTTTATATATAATATTAATTAACATAATAATTAATTAGTTTAGTAAAGCCTTATTTTTTATTAATTTTTATAAACCTTTATTACTAGATTTTGGAGTCAAACCTTTTTCATTTAAAATTTCATAGATAGTTTTAGAAGTTGTATCTTCTAAGTTATATCCTAATAATTTAAGAATTTCTTCAAGTTCTTCTTCAGAGTCAGTTTCTAATTCAATATATGGGAAAGGACAAAAATTAGGATCATTAATATCAATTTCTATTAAGGTATTTTTAAATTTATAGCTTTCTCTATATTTTTTTATAGTTTCACAAAGTTCTAATCCTAGTGATTTTAAAATATTAGCACCCATAGAGCCATTTTCTATAATAGTTTCATTTTCTTCCATAACTTTAAATCTGTCTTGACTAAGCATTTTTTTTGTAGTTATAAAATAAACAATTTTATTATGTATAAGGTCTTCTACTTTTCTTATTCTAGCGTAACCTTTAGCATCTAAAAGTCTTCTATCAGGAAAATCAAAAATTTCATTAGTTTGATTTTCTTTTTTTATGTTTACTGCATTAAGTTCTTTTAAACGACTTCTAAGTTGTTCTACATTTATATCTATTATTCTGGTTTCTAATTCTTTCATAATCATTACCCTCCTAATTATATCAAGTGGTCTAAGCCACTTAATACTGTATTTATAATATATATATATATATTATAAAAAATAAATAACAATAATAAAAGATGATATGAAAATAAAATAGTATTAAGATGATTTTTAATTAATAGTCTGTTAAAATAAAATATATATTATTTGTTTTTGGGAGGAATTTAATTAATGGAATATATAAATGATGTAAATATAATAGAAGCAATTATTCATATATTAGATAATAATAGTGAGGAACCTATTTTAAATGAATATAAGTTAGATTTGACTGATGATATATATAAATTTTTATATAAACATATAGATAGAGCATTAAAGGATGAAGAGCTTAAATATGCAGTTTTTAATCCAGAAGGTAGTTTAGTTAAAGAAGTTTCACAACAATATTTAAATGGAGAAACTAGAGATATAATAGAAGTTTCTCAAGCGTTTGCAAAGCAGATGTTTTATGTTATGAAAGGAAATTCAGAAATATCAAGTTGTGATTTAATAGTTGTTACTGTTTCTACAGATCAAGGACCAATGATTTGTATACTAAAAATGGATTATGTAAAAAATTTCACTCATAAAATAGATTTTGTAGATGATAGAATAGGCATAGGAATAGTAGAACAAGTAGCCGGTCTTCCAGCATCAGCACAAAAAGTTCAAAAAGCAGCGTTTATAAAGCCAATAAGGGATGAGCAGGATGTACATTTAATGGTTATTGATAAACGTAAAAAGTCAGATGATGAATTAATTGCAAATTATTTTGTTCAAAATTATTTAGGATGTAATATTGTAAAAAATGAAAGAGATATGACTAAAGCTTTTGTTAAAGCAGCAGAAACATGGACTAGAAATAATGTTTTTGAAGATGCTGAAAAGGCAGAAGAAATAAGAACAAAAATAAAAAGTAAATTAAAAGAAGAAGAGAACATAAATTTACAACAGTTATCTGAGGAATTATTTAAAGAAGAACCACAAAAACAAGAAGATTTTAAAGATTTTGTTATGGGGCATGGTTTAGAGGAAGAAGTAGCTGTTGATAGACAATGGATAGATAAGAAACTTAAGAGAGTAAGATTAAAAATAGATAAGCAGATAGATTTATATATAGATGAAGAAGCTTATAATGATTCAAGTAAGTTTGAAATTGTTAGAAATGGTGATGGTACTATAAATATGGTTATAAAATTTGTAAATAATTATATAGAAAAGTAAAAAATTTTAAATAAAAAAAGAGTCAGTTTAAACTGACTCTTTTATATTAAAGTTATTAAGCTCTATTTACTGATCCAAATAACTCCATTTTTTCTTTAACTATATCTTCTATAGCTTTAGTTCCAGGAGCTAATAATTTTCTAGGGTCAAAGCCTTTTGCTTGTAAGTCTTTACCTTCTTCAATATATTTACGAGTAGCAGCAGCGAAAACTAACTGACACTCAGTGTTAACATTGATCTTTGAAACTCCTAATGAAATTGCTTCTTTTATCATGTCTTCTGGAATTCCAGTACCACCATGTAATACTAATGGCATTTTTCCAGTAGCATTGTTAATAGCAGCTAAAGCTTCAAAGTTTAATCCTTGCCAATTTTCAGGATATTGTCCATGGATATTACCAATTCCAGCAGCTAACATAGTAACTCCTAAATCAGCAATTAATTTACATTCTTGTGGATCTGCTATTTCACCAGCGCCAACAACACCATCTTCTTCTCCACCGATTGAACCAACTTCAGCTTCTACAGAAATACCTTTAGCTTCAGCCATTTTGATTATTTCAGTAGTTTTCTCAATGTTCTCATTGATTGAGTAGTGTGAACCATCAAACATGATTGATGAGAATCCAGCTTCCATAGCATCTATAGCACCTTGGTAGCTACCGTGATCTAAGTGTAAAGCAACAGGAACTGTTATTTTTAATTCTTCTAACATTCCGTTAACCATTCCAACTATAGTTTTAAAACCACACATATATTTTGCAGCACCTTCAGATACTCCTAATATAACTGGTGAATTATTTTGCTGAGCAGTTAATAATATTGCTTTTGTCCACTCTAAGTTATTAATGTTGAACTGACCAACTGCATATTGTCCTTCTCTTGCTTTATTTAACATGTCCTTTGTATTAACTAATGCCATGTTCTTACCACCTTTCAAAAAATAAAAATTATATGTAAAGGGACATTATATGTCCCAGTGGGACTTATCCCTTTGTTTATATTATAAACTATAATTTACATAAATTCTATACTAAAAGTATAAAATTTAAAAAATATTAATTAAATTAATTTCCTCTAATTCCTTTAAATATTCAGCAAAACATTTTATAGCATGAATAGTAGAAAGAGCATCACCATTAGATTTAACCTTTACAAATTGAGTTAGTTTTAATACTTCAGTATTTAAATTATCTACATTTTCATGGTTTATATATATAGATATATCCTTAAAGCCTTTTGACATAAGCTTTTTTAATTCTAAAGTTTTTTCATAGCTTTTTTGCCAATTTTCTTTACATAATAATTCTTCTAATTCATTACTTGTGTTTAAAACATTATTACAAAAAGTTGTAAGTTTATTATTGTATATAGTTACAAAGGCAAAAACCATAAAGAAAATAAAAAAAGATATTATAGTGTTTTTCATAATATTTCATCTCCGGAAAAATTTTCGATTTTATTTTTTTCTTCATATGTTATTTTGTTATTAGAATTTAAAACTATCATATATATATCATCAATTGATGGAGAGTTTAATTTTTTTAATTCTTCAAATACCCAGTTTTCATTTTTTTTAATTTTTTTTAAAGCTTTAAAATTAAATTTACCATCAGAATATATAATTATAGGAATACTAGGATTAGTTCTTTTTAAATTTAAATCATCTTTGGTTATAATATCATATTTGGCTTTAGGTATTATGGATATTTCTCCGTTATTTTCCATTATAGCGTATTGAACTTGATTTACATCTAAATAACCACGAATTCTTAATTCCTCTAATATATCTTCTGCTGTTAGTCTTTGAGTAATAAGATTTTTTATATTTAATTTTCCATTACTGATTAATATAGAAGGAGTACCATCTATAACTTTTCGAATGAATTTACTTCTAAACTGTAATTCAGCTAAGATAGTTCTTATAAATAAAAGTGTAGTAATTGGAATAATACCCAATAAAAGTGGTAAGCGTGTATCTTGCATAGGTAATGCTGCTAAATCAGAAATCATAATAGTGATGACCAATTCAAAAGGTTGAAGTTCTCCAACTTGTCTTTTTCCCATTAATCTAATAACAAGTATTACTAATAAGTATAATATTGCAGTTCTTATAAATACTATAAACAAATTCAATCCCTCCTCATATAGTATAATGTGAAAAAAAATTATAATTATTCTTAAATTTTTAGTATTTTAATAGTTTAAAACAGTATAATTATACAAAATATGTAAAATAACTATAAGGGGTTGTGAAAATGTGAAAAAATTAAAAATTACATTAAATAAAAAAATTTTAAATATAAATAAAGGAGAGAAAATATATAAATTATTAGAAAATAATTATATACATGATGAAATCCCCATAACTTTAGCAAAGTTAAATAATACTTATTATGAACTTACAGATGAAATTAAAGAAGATGGAATATTGGAATGGGTTAGAACTAATAATACATTGGCAATGATAGCATATGCTAGAACATTACAATTTGTATTTATAAAAGCTACTTTAGATATTTTTAATGAAGCAAGAATAAATATAGAACATTCTATAAATAAAGGTATATTTGGAGAAGTATATAAATTAAAAGCATTAAATAAAGAAGATATACTGCTCATAAAAAATAGAATGCAAGAAATTATAAAAAAAAATATAGTTATAGAAAAACTTGAATTCAAAAAAGAAGATGCTATAGAAATTTTTAAAAAATATAAAATGGAAGATAAAGTTAAATTATTGCAGAATGTTAAAGTTGAAAAAGTTAAGCTTTATAAAATAGAAGATAGATATGATTATTTTTATGGTGATATGGCATATTCTACAGGAATATTAAAGTATTTTGATGTAATTTTTTATGAACCAGGTTTTATTTTAAGCTTACCAAGTCACAAAAATCCTACCATAATTATTCCTTTTGTACAACAAAAACAATTAGCAAATGTTTTTAGAGAAACTGAGAGATGGTTAAATATTTTAGATGTGGCTTGTGTAGGAGCTTTAAATGAAAAATTAGAAGGCAAAGATTTAACAGATATAATAAGGGTGTCAGAAGCATTACATGAAAAAAAGATAGCACAAATTGCTGATATGATAAAAGATAAAGAAAATATAAAGGTAGTTTTAATTGCAGGACCTTCTTCATCAGGTAAAACAACATTTTCAAAAAGATTATCAATTCAATTAAGAGTAAATGGATATATGCCAATTTCAGTTTCTTTAGATGATTATTTTATTAATAGAGAAAATACTCCTTTAGATGAAGAAGGAAAACCAGATTTTGAGTCTATTTATACATTAGATTTAAATCTTTTTAATAATCATTTAAATAAGTTATTATTAGGAGAAGAAGTAGAAATACCAGTATATAATTTTAAAACTGGTTCTAGAGAATGGCATGGCAATAAACTTAAACTACCTTATAATGGCATATTGGTAATTGAAGGGATTCATGCATTAAATCCTAAACTTACTGAAATTTTAAAAGAAGAAAATAAGTTTAAGGTATATATATCAGCATTAACTCAATTAAATTTAGATAATCATAATAGAATTCCTACTACTGATGTAAGAAAAGTTAGAAGGATTGTTAGAGATGCTTTATCTAGAGGATATAATTGTGAAAAAACTTTAGAGATGTGGCCTTCAATTAAGAGAGGAGAAGAAAAAAATATTTTTATATATCAAGAACAAGCAGATATTATGTTTAATTCTACTTTAGTTTATGAATTTGCTATATTAAAAAAATATTGTTTAAATGAACTAGAAAAGGTAAATAAAGATAGTATAGTATATTATGAAGCTAAAAGGTTAATTAAATTATTAAAATTTTTTAAAGATTTAGATATATGCAGAGTACCAGAAAATTCTATATTAAGAGAATTTATTGGTGGAAGTTGTTTTTATAATTACTAATTCCTATATTCAAATATTAATAGTTAAATGAAAAATCATGATTATTTCAGTATTTTATTATGGAAAATAATCATGATTTTTATTATTTGTTTTATAAATAAAATTAAAATCATAATCAATTTTTTTAATATACGTTGTATTAAAAAAGTTAAATTTATATTTATGATTAAAACTAAGATATTTAATGTAAAATAAATTATAAAAATATAGTTTTAATATCACTATATATATTAAATTATAATTTAAGTTCAATTTTTTCAGGAATATATTAATAAGTAGTATCTAAATAAATTATTAAGAATTTTTAAGAAATATAATAAGAAAATCTTTATATTTTAAAGCTATAATAAAAGCATAAAAAATTGAAATAATAAGCTAAGTAATATTTTTATATGTTGAATATAAAGGTAGTTATAAAATAATATAACTAAAAATACAATTTTAGAGGTTGTTTACAATATATAGGAATTGGTAGTATAGTTTATTTAGGAGGATAAATTAAATGGGAAATTTTTTAATGGAATATATTTTAAATCCAAGAACTGTAGGTGCTGTAGTACCTAGTTCTAAGAATTTAGCTAAGAAAATGGTGGAAGAGATTAACTTTGATAATTGTCAGTGTATAGTAGAATATGGTCCTGGAACAGGAGCATTTACAGATGAATTACTAGTGAGAAGAAATGAAAATACTAAAATAATATTGATAGAATATAATAAAGAGTTTTATAAATATATTAAAGAACGTTATAAAAATAAGAAGAATTTAATTATTATAAATGGTTCAGCTGAAAATATTGATGATTACTTGAAAACATATGAAATTAATAATGTAGATTATATAGTATCAGGATTACCTTTTGCAAGTTTATCTAAAGAAGTTTCTAAAACTATATTAAATAAAACTAACAATATAATAGGAACTAGAGGAAAGTTTATAACTTTTCAATATACATTAACTAAGAAAAGATTTTTTGAAAAATATTTTTCAAAAATAAAAATAAAAAGAGAGTTTAAAAATATTCCACCAGCATATATTATCATATGTGATAAGTAATATTATCAGTTGGGAAAGGAACTTTTATGAAAGATAATATTTTAATAGTTGATGATGATGAAAATATTAGAAATTTAATTAAAATTTATTTAGAAAACTAGGGTTTTACTTTAGAACAAGTGAAAAATGCTGAATAAGCATTAAACATATTAGAAGAAAAAAATATAGATTTAATTTTATTAGATATAATGATGCCTGGCATAAATGGGTTACATACATGTATGAAAATTAGATAAAAAAGAAATATGCCAATAATAATTATGTCTACTAAAGTAGAGAATATAGATAAAATACATGGATTAACATCAGGAGTAGATGATTATATATGCAAGCCTTTTAGTTCTTTAGAACTTATTGCAAGAGTTAAAGGTCAGTTAAGAAGGTCTAAAAAATACAATTTATATAAAAATGAAAAATCAATTATAGAAATAGGAGATTTAAAGCTTAATGTAGATACAAGACAAGTATTTGTAAATAATGTAGAGGTTAAATTAATACCTAAAGAATTTGATATTTTAGAGTTATTATGTAGAAATAAGGGTATAGTACTAAGTATTAGAAAAATATATGAATATGTTTGGAAAGAAGAGTTTATTAATATTATTTATAAAAAATCTAAAGGGTTAAATAGTTTAATAAATAAATTGTTTAAATATACCTATACAGAGTGTAATTTAAATTCTTTAATAAAGTAGATGCTAGGAGAATATTTATACATATTACAAAAAGAAAATTTGATTTTAATTGAGGATTTATGTGAGGAGGATTTAATAGTAAATTTAGATATAGAACATATGGTGAGAGTATTTGATAATTTATTTAGTAATGCAGTAAAAAACCAGCAAAAGTTGAAGTTTAGCTATATAAAAAGGGAAAAATGGCTATTTTTAATATGAAAAATAAAGTTAATAATATTAATAAAGAAGATATAAAATATATTTTTGAAAGATTTTATAGAGTAGATAAATCACCATGTGAAACAAAAATTTCAGGTTTGGGTTTATCAATAGCTAAAGCTATAGTAGATTTACATAAAGGAAAGATTTATGCAGATTTAGATGATGAAAGAATAACTTTCACTGTAGAATTAAAGTTATATAAAAATAAAATGGAGTAGAGTCAGGGACTACTCCATTTTACTTGAAGGAAGATATATTATTTATTTAAAACACTTACAAATTTTTTGAAAGCATTTATTCCCTCAGAAGTATTTATATTAAATACTCCACAATATTCTAAAACTTTGACAAATTTATTAGCTAAAGCTGTATTTATAAAATCATCTATAGGAATAGAATTTTTAATTTCAGTATATTTTGCTTTTAACTCAATACACCATTCACTATGATATTTAGGAATTTTTTCAATAATTAATTCATTTAAAATAAATTTTTTAATATCTTCTAACTCATTTAAAAGCCTTCCAGGTAAAACAGCAAGTCCCATTACTTCTATTAAACCTATATTTTCTTTCTTTATATGTTGAACATCAACATGAGGATGAAATATTCCAAGAGGATGTTCTTTAGAAGTTCTATTATTTCTAAGAACTAAATCAACAATAAATTCATCATTTTCTTTTCTTACTATAGGAGTAATAGTATTATGTGGTTCATTATTAGAATGACTTAATATTTCTACAGATTCATCACTATAATTTCTCCAAGTATTTAAAATATGTTGTGAACAATCAACTAAAGTGAGTATATTACTTCCTTTTAATCTAATAGTTGATAATGGCCAATTTAATACTTCTAAGCATATATCTTTATATCTATTTAAAGTAAAATCAAAAATTTTCTTGGCAGAATTCATTGGGAAAGTATGATTTCCTCCTTGATAGTGCTCATGAGATAAAATTGAACCACCAACTATTGGTAAATCAGCATTTGAACCTATAAAATAATGTGGAATTTTATCAACAAATTGTAATAAGTTAATAAAAGTATCTTTATTAATTTTCATAGGTATATGATTATTACAAAGCAATATACAATGCTCATTATAATAAAGATAAGGAGAATATTGTAGCATCCAATTTTTATTATTAATATTAAATCTTATCATTCTATGATTTGCTCTATCAGGATGAGTAATAGTACCTTCAAAGCCCTCATTTTCTGTACATAATAAACATTTAGGGTAATTACTTTTTATAGAATTTCTTTCTAAAGCTATTTGTTTAGGATCTTTTTCAGGTTTAGAAAGATTAATAGTTATTTCCATATCACCATAATTAGAGCTTGATTTAAAATTTATATTTTTAGCAATTCTATCTGTTCTTATATAATTTGAGCTTTTACTAAGATTATAAAAATAATTTGTAGCTTCTATGGGATTTATTTCATATCTATTTAAAAATTCTTTATTAATTATTGATGGACTAGGTATAAAACAGTTCATTAAATTACTTGAAAAAATATCTTTTTCATATAAAGAATTAGAAATAAGGTCTTTATTTATTGCAATATTAATTAATTCATTTAATGTTTCATGTAAAGTTAAATTAAGTTTTTCTCCAGTTGAATAATTATTTTCTTTTAAAATAGACAGCAATCTATTTCTTACATAAATTTCATCCATTTTATCAATAAGACCATTATCTATTGACAAAGTTATAAGTCTATCTATTAATGAATTAAGTTTATTAATCATAAAATTTCACCCCTTATACAATGAATTAAAACTTTAGTTTTAAAGTTTTATAGGACCATTTCCTATAGATGCTATATAAAAAGATGCTTCATAGCCTATAGTGTCTTTATAAACTTTTCCTACATTTTCTATAAATGAATTAACTGAATCATTTTTTACTATAGCAATGGCACAACCACCAAAGCCAGCACCTGTCATACGAGCACCTAAAACACTTTCTTGCTTCCAAGCAGTATGAACTAATGTATCTAATTCTATACCTGTAACTTCATAATCATCTCTTAAAGAGTTATGGGAATCGTTCATTAATTTACCAAAAGTTACAATGTGGTTATTTTTTAAAGCTTTAACAGCAGCTTTAACTCTTTCATTTTCATATATAGCATGCTTAGCTCTTTTTATTTTAATTTCATCATTTATTACATGCTTATGTTTTTCAAATTCTTCAGGAGTTAACTCACATAAAGAATTTATATTAAGAATAGTTTTTAAACTTTCTAAAGCACTATCACATTCAGCTCTTCTTTCATTATATTTAGAGTCTGCTAATTCACGTCTTTTATTTGTGTTCATTATTATAATGGTTTCATTAATTAAATTTAGCGGAACATATTCAAAGAATAAATTATTACAGTCTAGCATTATAGCTTTATCTTTTTGCCCAAGAGATATAGCAAATTGATCCATTATACCACTATTAACTCCAATATATTTATTTTCTACTGTTCTACCAAGTAGGGCAGCTTGTACATTATCAAAATCTAAATGAAAACTATCCTTTAAAATTTTAGCGGATAACATTTCAAGAGATGCAGAAGAAGAAAGTCCAGCACCATTTGGTAAGTTTCCATATATAACAATATTTAATCCATAATTAATTTTATGGTTATTTTCAAGTAAAAATTTAATAACTCCTTTTAAATAATTAGCCCAATCATGTTTTTTATTATATTCTAAATTATCAAGTGAAAATTCTAATACACCTAAATCTTCAAAATTCATAGAATATACTTTGAAGATTTTATCTTTACGTTTACTTACAGCAGCATAAGTTCCAAGTGTTATAGGACAAGGAAAAACAAAACCACCATTATAATCAGTATGTTCTCCTATAAGATTGATTCTACCAGGTGCAAAGAATATGCTTTCACAATCTTCACCAAAAATATTTGCAAATTTATTTTTAATAGTATTATTAACCATATTTTACCTCCGATTCAAAAAAATTCTTGTTAATATAATTATAAATCTTTACTAAAAAATAATCAATAATTTTACTAAAATTAATTAATATATTCATTCAATTTATATAATATTATATAAATTAAATTCTTAATTATAAATACATTAATCATTTACAATTTATTTAGTAAAAAAATAGTAAAAAATTGATTTAAACAAATAAAATTGATAAAATTAATTATAAATATTTTCAAATGGAGGATTAAAATGGATTATAATAAAAAAGAATTAAAAATTTTTAGATTAACTAATAAAAATGGTATGCTAGTAGAAATATTAAATTTGGGTGGAATAATAATTAAAATAATGGTACCAGATAAAGATGGAATATTAGAAAATGTAGTTTTAGCATATAAAAATATAGAAGATTATTTTTATAATCCTTCTAGTTTTGGGTGTATTGTAGGAAGAACTGCTGGAAGAATTGGAAATGCTAATGTATGTATAAAAGGAGTAAAATATAATTTTGCAAAAAACAACAATGGTAATTGCTTGCATGGGGGTAATGAAGGATTTAGTAAAAAGTTTTGGAGGGGGAGTGTAGAAAAGAATAAAGATAATTCTAAAGTAATATTAACATATAAAAGTAATGATGGAGAAGAAGGATATCCAGGAAATTTAGATATTACAGTTATTTATGAATTAAATAATAATAACGAACTGTCTATAATTTATAAAGGAATTACAGATAAAGATACTATAGTTAATTTGACTAATCATTCATATTTTAATTTATCTGGAAATAATAAAAATAATATTTTAAATGAAGAATTATTGGTAAATTCAAATAAAATTTGTGAATTAGATGAAGATTTAATTCCAACAGGTAATTTTATTAAAGTAAAAGATACCCCTTTTGATTTTACATCATTTAAGAATATAGGAAAAGATATAGAAGATAATAATATTCAATTAAAATATGGAAATGGATATGATCATCCTTGGGTTTTAAATAAAAATGAAAAGGTAGCTGCTACCTTATATGATCCTGTTTCTGCAAGATGTATGGATATAATAACTAATCAAAAGGCTTTGGTTATATATTCTATGAATTTTCCAGATAAATTAATATTGGAGAATAATAAAGTAGCAAATAAAAGACAAGCTATTTGTTTTGAGGCACAAGGATTACCAATAGGTTATAATGATTGTTTTATTGAAGATACTATTTTAAAAGTAGAAGAGGAATATAACAATAAAACCATATTTAAATTCTACACAAAATAAAATATGTAAAGTAAAAAGGAGAGGTTTTAAATCTCTCCTTAATTTTAATATTATTTTTTCTTTGTATATTTTCTCATATCTATAGCAACTGCACATATTATTATTAAGCCTTTAACTATAAACTGTAAGTATGGATTTACACCTATGAATGCAAGACCATAGTTTATAACTTGGAATATTAGAACTCCTATTATAATACCAGGAACTGTTCCAACTCCACCAGAAAGAGAAACTCCTCCTACAACGCAGGCTGCTATAGCATCAAATTCATACATATTACCAGTATTATTTGTAGCACTACCAACACGACCAGCTTCTAAAGCACCAGCAAAACCATATAATAAACCAGCAAACATATAAACTAAAACTAAACCTTTAACTACATTAACACCTGATACTACAGCGGCTTCTTTATTACCACCTATAGCGTACATATTTTTACCAAATTTAGTTTTGTTCCATAAAGTCCAAACTATAGCTGTTACTATTAATGCAAAGATTAATAAATTAGGTATTTTTGCTGTATTTCCAATTACCATTTGAGTAAAGTTTTCGCTTAATCCTCCAATTGGTTGAGCTCCATATGGTGGTCTATCAAAGTAGATAGAAGTTGAACCATAAACTATGATTTGCATACCCATTGTTACTATAAATGGAGGTACATTAAATTTTGCAACTATAAAACCATTAAGTATACCTATTATAGCAACAATAATCATAACTAAAAGTATAGGAACTATTACAGGTAATTCCTTAATATCAGGATACATCTTATATGCATAATCTGCAGATTGAAGTAAAGAAGCTGATACAACGGCAGCAAGTCCTACACAACGTCCAGCTGAAAGGTCAGTTCCCCCAGTTATTAATATTCCCCCTATACCAAGAGCAATTATTATACGTGTTGATGATTGTGATAAAATATTAGTAAAGTTTTTTAATGATAAAAAAGATGGCTCAAGTACAACTATTAATACTAAAAGTGCTAATAATACTAAAAATATAGCATTATCCATAAACCATTGAGCATTTATTTTTTTATTTAAGCTCTTATTTGCCATAACTAATTCCCCCTAATTATTATAGATATTTTGCAGAAAGTTGCATAATTTCTTCTTGTGTTGTAGTAGTAGCATCAACTATTCCAGCAACTCTACCATTACTCATAACTAAAATCCTATCTGAAACTCCAAGTAATTCAGGCATTTCAGAAGAAACCATTATAATTCCTTTTCCCTCTTCAGCTAAATTATTAATAAGTTGATAAATTTCATATTTGGCTCCTACGTCAATACCACGAGTAGGCTCATCAAGCATTAATACTTCAGGAGATCTTAAAAGCCATCTACCTATGATAACCTTTTGTTGGTTACCACCAGATAATGTTCCTATTAATGTTTTTTGTGATGGTGTTTTAACTTTCATAGAATCTATAACCCATTGAGTATCATCACCTATCTTTTTATCAGAAAGAAGCTTTGTAGGTGTTTTATATCTATCTAAGTTTGATATTATGGTATTAAAAGTTATTGGTAGTAATGGGAAAAGACCTGTTTCTCTTCTTTCTTCAGTAACAAGGGCAAATCCATTTTCCATAGCCTTATAAGGTTTATTATTATTTAAAACTTTTCCATGAAGAGTTATAGTACCAGAAGAAATAGCTCTAATTCCAAAAAGTGATTCAAGAATTTCAGTTCTTTTTGAACCAACTAATCCTGCAACACCTAAAACCTCTCCCTTTCTTAATTCAAAACTAACATCTTTTAGAGACGGTTGAATAAGACATGTAAGATTTTCTACACTTAATATTACTTCACCAGGTTTATGATTTTTAGGTGGAAAACGATTAGTTAATTCTCTACCAACCATAAGTTGAATAATTTTATCCATGTTTAAATTACTAGCAAGTTCTGTAGCAACCCATTGACCATCTCTCATAATAGTAATATCATCAGAGATTTGAAGGATTTCTTCCATTTTGTGAGATATGTAGATTATACTAATACCTCTATCTCTAAGTTTGTTTATTATTTTAAATAAATGAGCAACTTCTTTTTCTGTTAATGAAGATGTAGGCTCGTCCATAACTATAATTTTTGAATCATAAGAAACAGCCTTAGATATTTCTATCATTTGCATTTGAGATACAGATAAAGTATTAACTTTTACTCTTGGGTCAATATTAATATCTAATTCTTTAAAGATTTTGGACGTTTCATTATACATTTGTTTTTCATCTATAAAAGGTCCTTTGTGAGGGTATCTTCCAAGCCAAAGATTATCCATAACATTTCTTTGTCTAACCTGATTTAATTCTTGGTGAACCATTGAAACACCATTATCTAGAGCATGCTTAGAACTTGTAAAATTCGTTTTTTCACCATTAATTAGAATTTGTCCTTCATCAGCGTGATAAATACCAAATAAACATTTCATTAATGTAGATTTACCAGCACCATTTTCACCCATAAGAGCATGAACTGTACCTTTTCTAACCTTTAACGTAACATTATCTAAAGCTTTTACACCAGGGAATTGCTTGGAGATATTAAGCATTTCTAAAATGTAATCAGTATTATTGGATTTTGAAGAATTTTTTTTCATTTTTCTTATACCTCCTTTTTGCCAAGAGGATATACTTAAAAAGTATATCTTCTTGGATATTTAAGATTTATTATTTATAAGTTTCCTCAGCAATATTTACATTTGCTTTATTAATTCCAACATAAGGTACACGAACAGCTTTTTTATCATCTAATTTTGATTCAGTTCCTTCTAATGGATCTTTTCCATTAGCTACATTAACAGCTAAGTTAACTACAGCTTCAGCTTGTCCTTTTGAATCGTTTAATACAGAACCGGCTATTTTATCAGCTTTTATTTTCTCTAAAACCTCAGGAATTGCATCAACTCCATAAATAGGAATATTATAACCAGCTTTTTCAATAGAAGATAAAGCTCCTAAAGCCATACCATCATTATTACAAATAACTAACTCTATAGCTTCACCACTTTTAGATACCCATGCATCCATTTTTTCAGTAGCTTTAGCAGCATCCCACATACCAGTATCTATAGCTAATTCTTCAGTATCTATTCCAGCATTTTTAAATTCTTCTACTGAATATTGAGTACGAGCTTCAGCATCAGGATGTCCAGGTTCTCCTTTTAACATAACGTATTGAACCTTTCCATCACCGTTTTTATCCCATTCAGGATTAGCTTTCCAATCATCTATCATTAATTTTCCTTGAATAACTCCAGATTCTTTTGAATCAGTTCCAACATACCAAACTTTATCATAGCTTTTCATTACATTTTCATCTGGTTCTTTGTTGAAGAAAACAACAGGTAAATCATTTTGTTTAGCTTTTTCTATAACACTTGGTGCGGCTTTTGGATCAACTAAATTTATAGCTAAAACGTTAACACCTTTAGCAATCATAGTATCAATTTGCTCTAATTGTTTAGCTTGGTCATTTTGAGAATCATTTATTATTAAATCAACATCCTTTGATTTAACAGCTTTTTCTATACCTCTACGTAAATAAGACATGAAGTTATCATCATATTTGTAGATAGTAGCTCCAATTTTAATCTTGTCTCCTTTTTTATTATTTTCTGTAGATTCACTTGAAGAACCTGAAGCATTGGAATCGCCAGATTTATCAGAGTCTCCACAACCTATTAATGTTCCCATAGATAATGTAGCAACTAAAAATAATGCTAAACTTCTTTTTTTCATTATAACCCCTCCATATATATCCTTTTAATTTTATGCAAAAATGTTTTAAAATGTAAATTGTAAAAGTTTACCTTAATTATATCAAAAGAAATAATAAATGCAAATATTTTTTAGTAAAAAATAGTTAAAAAAATAAAAAAATATAAATTAATGTTAAAATTATACAAAAATTTGAAAAAAGGTTATATAATAGTAATTATAACAATGTAAATTTAATTTTAAAATAAAAATTTTAGTAAAAGTTTTATTATTGTGTAACTTAGGAGGGGGAATATGGCTACAATTAAAGATATTGCAATTAAAGCAGGCGTATCTATTGCTACGGTTTCAAGAGTTCTTAATTTAGATGACACATTAAATGTATCAGAAACTACAAGGAAAAAAGTTTTAGAAGTAGCTGAAGAATTAAATTATGTAACTATTAAAGAAAGAAAAAGTAAAATAAGAACGTATACATTAGGAATAATTTATTGGTATACAGAATTACAGGAACTAAATGATCCATATTTTTTATCTATAAGAATGTCAGTAGAAAAAAGATGTAATGATTTAGCAATAAATTTTAAATCCATAGATTTTCAAAGAGTTTTAAAAGGAGTTGCTAAAGATTATAATGATTTAGATGGGATATTAGCTATTGGAATATTTTCAGAAACAGATATAGAAAAAATGAAAGAATTAACTAATAATATAATTTTTGTTGATTCATCTCCAAATGAATGGAAATATGATTCTATTGTGGTAGATTTTAAAAGTGGAGTTATTAATGCTTTAAATTATTTATGCAAATTAGGTCATAGAAATATTGGATATATAGGTGGAGTTTCTATGCCACATAATGGAATTTTAAGTAATAAAAATATAGATTATAGAGAAAAAACTTATATAGAATATATGTGTGCTATAGAAAATTATCATAAAGAATGGATATTTAAAGGACGATTTTTACCGCAATATGGATATGAATTAATGAAAGAAGCTTTAAAGCTTAAAAATTTTCCTACAGCATTTTTTATAGCTAGTGATCCAATGGCTATTGGGGCATATAAAGCACTTTTTGAAGAAGGATATAATGTACCAAAGGATGTAAGTATAATTGCCTTTGATGATATATATACAGCTCAATTTTTAACACCACCTTTGACAACCATTAAAGTATTTACTGATTTTATGGGACAAACAGCTGTAGATACTTTAATAGAAAAAATAAAAACTAATAGAAATATGTGTAAAAAAATAGTTTTACCTATAAAATTGATAGAAAGGAAAAGTTGTGAAAAATTACACAATTTGTTGTAGAATTAATAAATTTTTGGTAAACTAATAATAATTAAATACAATTTAAAGCTAGGGGTGCTAGTTTATGCTGGCTGAGATAAAGAACTTAATTCTTGAACCCTTTAACCTGATCTGGGTAAAGCCAGCGTAGGGAAGCCTTAATGAATTTATATGAATAATATTATAATTTTCACAGGTTTAGCTCTATGCTAAACCTGTTTTTATTTTTAAATCAAAGGAGGAAAATAAATGTTTAATGCATTAACAATAGCTGGTTCAGATAGTTGTGGAGGTGCTGGAATTCAAGCAGATTTAAAAGCTTTTTCAGCAAATGGTGTATATGGAATGAGTGTAATCACAGCTATTACAGCTCAAAATACTCAAGGGGTATTTGGAATAATGGATGTAGAGCCAAATATTATTACTAAACAAATAGAAGTTATTTTTGAAGATATAAAAGTGGGTAGTATAAAGATTGGAATGGTATCAAAGATAGAATCTATAAAAGCTATAGGAAAAACTTTAAGAAATTATAAAAATTTACCTCCAATTATTTTAGATCCCGTAATGATTTCAAAAAGTGGATTTAATTTATTATCAGTAGATGCTAAAGAAGCTTTAATAGAGGAATTAATACCTTTAGCCACTTTAATAACTCCTAATTTACCAGAAGCAGAAGCTTTATTAGAAAGAAAAATAGAAACTATTGATGAAATGAAGGAAGCGGCTAAAGACATTTTAAAAATGGGACCTAAATATGTTCTTATAAAAGGTGGACATCTAAAAGAAGATGCTACGGATTTATTTTATGATGGAGAAAGTAGTACATTATTTCCACAAGAAAGATTAAAAACAATACATACTCACGGAACAGGTTGTACACTATCGTCAACTATAGCAGCAAATTTATCTAAAGGAATGACAATGAAAGAAGCTGTTGGCAGTGCTAAAGAATATGTAACTGGAGCTATAAAATATGGTTTTAAGTTAGGAAAAGGTGTAGGGCCAACACATCATTTTTATAAATTTTATAAAGATGGTATTAACAATTAAATTTGAAAAAAATAATAGAAAAGGAGAAGTTGTCAATTCTATAAATTACATTAGTGGTTATAGATATTTTAAGTATTTTGGCAACGAATATTGCAATATGTTAAATAAAAAGAAAAATCCTTTAATTCATATGATAACTAATACGGTTACTATTAATGATTTAGCACAAGTAGCTTTATGCTATGGAGGAAGACCTATAATGGCTATAAATCATGAAGAAATGGAAGAAATAATATCAGTATCTAATGGATTATTAATTAATATAGGAACTTTAGAACCTTATACTATTGAATCTATGAAACTTGCATTAGAATGTGCATTAAAAAGAAAAGTACCTAGAGTTATTGATCCAGTAGGAGTACAAGCATCTAAAATAAGAAGAAATTTAATTAATGATTTTATTGATAATTATAAACCTCATTTAATAAAAGGAAATTTAGCAGAAATAAAAATATTAATAGGAGAAGAGATTAATTCTACAGGAGTAGATTCTTATGAAAATAATATTTCTAAATCTTTAAAGGAAAAGATAATGAATTATTCAAAAGAAAAAAATACTATAATAATTGCTACTGGAAAAACAGATTTTATAACAGATGGACAAAGATCTGTTTTTATAAATAATGGAGTTTCTATGATGGGTGATATAACAGGAACAGGTTGTATGCTTGGAGCATTAGTAACTATAGCTTTAAGTTTTTATAAAGATTATAATAAATCTTTTGAAGAAGTAGTTAAAGTTGTTACTGCCTGGGGTATATGTGGTGAAAAGGCTAAAGAAAGCTTAAAAGATGGTGAAGGATTAATGACATTTAAAACAAAATTATTAGATAATATTTCATTAATAACAGATGAAGAAATAAATAAGAAAGGAAAAATAATTTATGAATGTTAAAGGTAAAAAATTATACTTAGTAACAGATTATAATATGGAGTTTAATAAGTTATTAAGTAAGGTTGAAGAGGCATTAAAAGGTGGGGTATCTATAGTTCAATATAGGGCAAAAAACAAAACTACAAGAAAAATGTGTAAAGAAGCTTTACTATTAAAAGAATTAAGTCATAAGTATAAAGCATTATTTATTGTAAATGATAGACTAGATGTAGCTTTAGTTGTAGATGCTGATGGAATACATGTAGGGCAAGATGATATGGAAGTTTATAAGATAAAGGAGATTTTGCCTAAGGATAAAATTATAGGAGTTAGTGTACATGATTTAGAAGAAACTAGAATTGCTATAGAACAAGGTGCGGATTATATAGGAGTAGGAGCACTTTACAATACTAACACTAAAAATAATGCAAAAATAGTGTCATTAGAAATGCTAAAAAAAATAAGAAAAAAAAGTTCTATACCTATATATGGAATAGGAGGTTTGACAGTAAATAATTTAACTAAAACATTAAGAGAGACTTTAGATGGGATAGCTATAGTATCAGAAATATTATTAGCCAAAAATGCTACAGATAAGGCTAAAGACTTATTAAATTGTATGAAAAATTAATAATTTTAGTGAACATATTATAATAAAAGTATCTATAATATATTAGCAAGATACTCTTGACTAAATTTTTAGGTGAGTGCTGATGAAATATATAGATTTTTTAAATAATAGTTTAGTATCTATTAAAATGAAAATTTTTTATTATGTGCCAGGAAAGCAAGGGATTCAATCTACTGAAAGTCCTATTATTAAAACAGGAATTTATAAAACAGTTTCTATGCCAGATAACACTTATTCTATTTTAATTAGAATGTTTTTTGAAGACTCTAAAGGATTATGGAAAGAATTTGGTAATACTAGTTTAGCATCTGCTATAAATAAATGTTATGAAATTTTTGGTTCGGAATCTAAGATTAATTTTCATGAAATAGATTGTTCAAAATTAAGAGGATTTAATTATGCTTATTTTATAAATAAGAGTGAAAATTTATTAAAAGGCGTTTTAAGTTATACCCTTAAAAGAGAAAGTTATAAAGAAGAAACAAAAGAGATAAAAAAATATAAAGAAGTATTTTTAAATATTCCAGCAGATGCAACAAATATTATTTTTACACTTTTTGTATTAGAAAAAAAGACATTTTCAAAAGATGTATGGCATCAAATTATAAATGAAAGCATAGCAGGGAGAATACCTAAGGTTTGCTATGAAATAACAGGTAAATGGCTTAATATTATAGCTAAAAAAATCCAATGCCCACCAGAAAATTCAGTAGAAACTCTTTTAGGATTCAATGGCAGTACAAATGAAAATAATTTAAACCCTGAAAATACAAAAATAATAAAAAAAACTTGTAGTTGTTGTAGAAAATGTTGTTGTAATAGATGCTGTTATTATAATAACAAATGTTAATTTAATAGTTAATGGATAAAACAAACATAATAAAATATTTTGAATTTTATTATGTTTGTTTTTATTGTTAATGAACATATTATAATTAAAATATCTATAATATATTAGCAAGAAAAATCTTGACTATTTTTTTTAGGTGAGTATAGATGAAGTATATAGAAGTTTTAAATAGTAGTTTAATGACTATTAGTTTTTCTGTTATTTATCTTGAAGTAGGGCAAAAGGTTCCAGTTAAAAAGGATACACCTTTATTTAAAATGGGTAATTATAAAACAATAGCAATACCAGATAATTGTATTTCAATTACTCTTAAAGTGAGGCAAGAAAAATCTCCAGGAAAGATAGTGGACCTTTTAACAAAAGGAATAGCTAAGGCAGATAATAGATGTTTTGAAGTTTTTGGATGGAGTGATAAACCAGGATTTCAAGAAATAGATTGTAAGGGACTAGTGAATTTAAGTTATTTTTATTTTAGAAATGAAAGTAAGAATATTACAAAAGGAACATTCATTTATACAATAGATAAACAAGGATATGTAGAAAAATCAAATAATATTATACCGGGAATGGGAATGTCTTTTATTATTCCAAATGCAGCAACAAATATGCAAATAACTTTAAGTGTGTTGGAGAAAAGTGGTAAGGATATTTGGCATGATGTTTTAGTAGATCAAATAGCCGCTAGACCTATAAGGAGATGTTATTCTATTACAGGTCAATGGCCCAATGTAAAAAGTGGCATAATTCCTTGTCCAACAATGACGGTTGGTAGTAGTGATATTGTAAATGAGTTATTAGAAAATAGAAATACAAATGAAGTGATGATTAATAACCAATCTATAGATGATGCTATTAATAATCCTATTGAATTATCATGTAAAAAATATTGTTGTAAAAAATGTTACTGTAAAAGATGTTGCTATAGATAAAATTTTTAAAAGATATAATTATTAAAACTCTTAAAATTATAAGTAAAATTATAAATAGAATTATAAAGTTATGATTTATAAAAATAAATTAAAAATCATAACTTTTTATATAAATTAATTATTTTAAGGTTTATAAAAAGTTGTATGAATTAAATGAAAAATATATAATTAAATAAAAAAATTTAAAAGTAGGAGACTATTATGAATTCACCTATTAAAGTTTTAAATAATGTTTTTGGATATAAAAGTTTTAGAGAAGGACAGTTTTATATAATAAGTAGAATATTAAATAAAGAAGATATTTTTTGCATACTTCCTACTGGAGCAGGTAAATCTATATGTTATCAAATACCTGCATATATTTTTCCTAATCTAACAGTGGTTATATCACCTTTAATAGCATTGATGAAAGATCAAGTAGACAATATAAATAATATAGGAATAAAAGCTTCATATATTAATAGTACACAATCTTTAGATGAAATAAAAAGTATAATAAATAAATGTATAAAAAATGAAATCAAATTATTATATATATCACCTGAACGATTAGAAAATAAATATTTTTTAGATATAATAAAAAATTTAGAAATTAGCCAAGTAGCAATAGATGAAGCTCACTGTGTTTCTATGTGGGGGCATGATTTTAGAGAAAGTTATAGATCTATAGCGCCTTTTATAAAGCTTTTAAAATGTAAACCAGTTATAACATGTTTTACAGCTACGGCTACTAATGAGGTTAAAGAAGATGCTATAAATTTATTAGCATTAAAGAATCCTTACATATATGAAGGAAGTTTTAGTAGAGATAATTTACAAATAAATATTCATAAAGAAGAAGATAAACTTGAATTTATTAAAGATTTTTTAAGAGAAAGTGAAGAAGAGTCAGGCATAATTTATTGTTCTACTAAAAAAGATGTAGATGGTTTATATAATTATTTACTTCAATTTGATTTTAAAGTTAGTAAATATCATGGTGGACTTAGAGAAAAAGAAAAAGAATTTTTTCAAGAAGAATTTTTAAATGAAGAAAAAAATATTATGATAGCTACAAATGCTTTTGGTATGGGAATAGATAAATCTAATATAAGATATATAATACACTTTACATTGGCTAAAAGCTTAGAAAATTATTATCAAGAAATTGGAAGAGCGGGAAGAGATGGTGAATTAGCTAAATGTCATCTTTTATATAATAGAGAAGATATTAAAGTTTTAGAATATTTAATATATTCAACTTCTAAATTTAACACATTAGAAAATGGAATGAAAAAATTACAAAATATTATAGATTTTTGTGAATGGGATGGATGTTATAAAAATTATATATTAAAATATTTTGGTGAGTTAGGCAGTGAATATTGTAATAGCTGTAGCAATTGTTTAAAAAATGATGAGCTAAGGAATATGACTGTAGAAGCACAAAAAATTTTATCATGTATATATAGAACAAAAGAATCAGTAGGACAAAGTGTTTTAATAGATATATTAAGAGGTATAAAAGGTCCTAAAATTGAAGCAAACAAATTTTATCAGTTATCAACATTTGCTATTATGAAAGAGTATTCTAATGGAATATTAAAAGATATTATAAAAGCTTTAATAGAAAATAAATATTTAGATAGAAAAGAAAATACCTATTCTATGTTTCATTTAAATGATAAATCTATTAATATTTTAAAAGGAAAAGAAAAGGTTATGTTAAAGTTAGAAAAAAATAGTGAAGAAATATGTAAAAATGAAAAGTTATTTAAAAAACTTAGAATTCTTAGAAAAGATTTAGCCAAAAGAGAAAATGTTAAGCCATATATAATTTTTACAGATTCTATCCTTATAGACATTAGCAATAAATTACCTGAAAATAAAGATGAGTTAATAGATATTAAGGGGTTAGGAGAGAAAAAAATTAAAAAATATGGAATGTTTGTATTAACAGCAGTAAGAGATTATAAAAGACAAAAAAATTAAATAGGTAAACTAGAATACAAAGAATTTAAAAACATAAATTTTTTTTGTATTCTAGTTTATTTTTTTATTTAAATAAGGAATAGATGATAAAGGTATATGAATATATTTAAAGTAACAAGGGGGGATTGTTAATGAATTTTATAGAATTTATACAGAACGATAGGGAGAAGCATAATAAGCATAAATTTGAGGGAACATTTTTAGAATATTTAGAACTACTAAAAAATAATCCTGATATAGCAAAACTTTCTCATGAAAGAATTTATAATCTTATTATAGAAAAGGGAAGTGAGGTTTTAAAACCAGAAGAAAACCCTAAATTTAAGAAGATATACGGAAATGAAAAAATTAAAGTTTATAATTTTTTCAAAGATGATTTTTATGGTATAGATAAAGTTATTATGAAATTAATGAATTACTTTTATTCAGCATCTATGAAGGGAGAAGAATCAAGACAAGTTTTATATTTAGTTGGTCCAGTAGGGGCAGGTAAATCTTCTTTAGTAGAAGCTTTAAAAAAGGCATTAGAAACAGCAGAACCTATATATACTTTAAAAGGATGTCCAATGCATGAAGAGCCAGTACATTTAATTCCTAAACATTTAAGAAAGAATTTTGAAGAAATGCTAGGTGTTCAAATAGAGGGAGATTTATGTCCAGTTTGTAGATATAGGCTAATGAATGAGTATAAAGGGCAGTACGAAGATTTTCCAGTAGAAACTAAAGGTTTTTCTATTCGTTCAAGAAAAGGAATTGGAGTAGTACCACCAGTAGATCCTAATAATCAAGATACTTCAATATTAACTGGTTCAATAGACATATCTAAAATGGATATGTATGCTGAAGATGATCCAAGAATTTTTTCATTAAATGGTGCTTTTAATATTGGAAATAGAGGATTAGTAGAATTTATAGAAGTATTTAAAAATGATGTAGAATATTTACACACAATAATTACTGCTACTCAAGAAAAATCAATACCATCTCCTGGAAAAGGTTCTATGATATATTTTGATGGACTTATAATAGCACATTCAAATGAAGCAGAGTGGAATAAATTTAAGTCTGATCATACTAATGAAGCTATTTTAGATAGAATTGTAAAGATAGAAGTTCCATATTGTTTAGAACTTAGTGAAGAACAAAAAATTTATGAAAAAATATTAAAGAAATCTAATTTTAGAGCACATATATCTCCTCATTCAATAGAGGTAGCTGCTATGTTCGCTATTTTATCAAGATTAGAATCATCCATGAAAGTTGATCCAATCACCAAATTAAGACTGTATAATGGAGAAGACATAGTAGAAAAAGGTTCTACAAAGAGAATTGATGTTTTAGAATTAAAAGAAGAAGCAGGACCAATGGAAGGAATGAAGGGTATATCCACTAGATTTATAATTAAAGCTATAGATAATGCTTTATCAAGTTCGGAGCATCAATGTATAAATCCTTTAAGCATAATGGAAAGTATAATTAAATCAATTAAAGATTTAGATATTTCACAGGATGATAAGAAGAAGTATTTAGGTTTTATACAAGACACTATTAGAAAAGAATATAATAAAATTCTTGAAAAAGAAATAACAAAGGCATTTATTCATTCCTTTAGAGAGCAGGCTGAAAGCTTATTTAATAATTATTTAGATAATGCGGAAGCTTATGTAAACCAAAATAAACTTAAAGATAATTCAACAGGAGAAGAGTTAAATCCAGATGAACATTTTATGAGAAGTATAGAAGAACAAATAGGAATATCAGAAGCGTCATCAAAAGGGTTTAGAGCAGATGTAACATCTTATATGTTCTACGTAGTTAGAAGTGGTGCAAAAATTGATTATACTTCATATGAACCTCTAAAAGAAGCTATTGAGAAAAAGTTAACAGCTTCAGTAAAAGATTTATCAAGAATAATAACAAAATCTCGTGTAAGAGATAAGGAACAGGATGAAAAATATAATTCAATGGTTGCTGAAATGCAGAAAAACGGCTATTGTTCACATTGCTGTGATGTAATATTAAAATATGCAGCAAATAATCTATGGAAGGATTAAGGAGCTATGGCCATATTCAGAGATCAGATTGAAAATCAAGTAGAACATGATAGATCTATAGAGGATCGAAGAAGACATAGACAGCTAGTAGAAAAGTCAATTAAAGAAAATTTAGGTGATATATTATCAGAAGAAAGTATAATCGGAGGCTCTAAAAATAAAAAGTTTAAGATTCCTATTAGAGGAATAAAAGAATATCAATTTATATATGGAAAAAATAATAAAGGTGTAACAACAGGTACGGGTGAAGAGCATAGAGGAGATAAAATTGGTAGTACCTCAGAGCAAAAGGGCAAAGGAAATAATGGTGCTGGAAATAATGAAGGTGTAGATATTTATGAAACTGAAATAACTTTAGAAGAATTAATGGACTATATAGTTGAGGATTTAGATTTACCTAATTTAGATAAGAAGAAGTATTCAGAAATAATAGTAGAAACTTCAGGGAGAAAAAGAGGATATCAAAGGTATGGTATAAGACCACGTTTAGCAAAGAAAAAAACTGTTATGGCTAAAATAGCTAGAAAACAAGGGAAAAAAAGAGCTTTATTAGAGCAAAATAATGAGGGAAATTTAGCTCAAATAGAAAGATTTCCATTTAGAGAAGATGATTTAAGATATTATAAAGTTAAGAAAAAGCCTAAAAAAGAAAGTAACGCTGTAATGATATTTATAATGGATGTATCTGGTTCTATGGATAATTCTAAAAAATATTTAGCTAGGTCATTTTTCTTTGTATTATCAAGATTTTTAAGAAGAAAATATAATAATATAGCTTTTGAATTTGTATCTCATACTACTTCTGCAAAGGTAGTTAATGAATATGAATTTTTTCATAAAGGAGAATCAGGAGGAACGTATATTTCTTCAGGTTTAAATGTAGTATTGGACTTAATAAGGGAAAAATATAATCCGGATATGTGGAATATATACCCGTTTTATGCTTCAGATGGTGATAATTGGAGTGAGGATAATGAAAGAGCTATAAAAGCTGTAAATGAATTATCTGATAAATGTAATATGTTTGGATATATTGAATTATTACCATCTACTTATTCAACAACAATGTACTATAGATTTGGAAAAGAAATAAATAAGAAAAATTTTGTTTCTGTAATAGTAAAAGAGAAAAAAGATTTATGGAATTCCATAAAGTATATGTTATCACAAGAACTCCAGGATGATAAATAGGAAGGAGTTAAAAATATGGATTACAATTTAAAAGATTTAGAAATGTGGAATGACAAAATTGAGGCAATAGCTAAAAATTTTGGGTTAAATTATTATCCACAAGAGTTTGATATTATTGGCTTTAATGAAATGTTAAGTTATGAAGCTTATGTTGGAATGCCTTCTAGATATCCTCATTGGAGTTATGGAAAGGCATATGAAAAAAATAAAACCTTATATTCTCTTAATATGACAGGATTACCATATGAAATGGTAATAAATTCAAACCCTTGTTTGGCATACTTAATGAAAGATAATACATTACTTTTACAGATATTAACCATAGCTCATGTTTATGGTCATAATGACTTCTTTAAAAATAATAGATTATTTAAAGAAGGTACTAATGCAAATGAAACAATAGAAATGTTTAAATTAGGAGCAGATACTGTACGTTCATATATAAATGATCCTAGTATTGGATATAATCAAGTAGAAACTATACTTGATGCTGCACATGCATTAAGATTTCAAGTTCCAAGAGTAACAGGAATAAAAAGGCTTTCTCAAGAAGAACAACGTAAAAAGATATTAAATGATTTTAATAAAGCAAAAGAAGATAGAAGCATTTTAGAACCTTATGTGGAGATAAGTCCACCTAATGTTTTTAAAAATCCTCTTAATCCTGATGATGATGTGTTGCAATTTATAATTGAAAATGGAGACTTAGAAGATTGGGCAAAGACAATTTTACAAATTGTTAGAAGAGAAAGTTTATATTTTTTACCTCAAATTGAAACAAAAATAATGAATGAAGGATGGGCAAGTTATTGGCATTATACCATAGTAAATGAATTAAACTTACCTACGGGACTTCATCTTGAATTTTTAAAAAGACATAATGATGTTGTAGCACCAATATCTTATGGATTAAATCCTTATTATCTAGGTTTTAGAATATTTCAAGATATAGAAAAGAAATATGGTAGAGAAAAAATGTTTGAAGTAAGAGCATTAGAGAGAGATAGTTCATTTATAAGAAAATATCTTACTAAAGAATTATGTGAAGAGTTAAATTTATTTGAATATGCAAAGAAAGGTTTTGACTTTGTTGTTTCTGAAGTTTCTGATGATGATGGATGGAAAAAAATAAGAAACACAATAGCAAATGATTGTGGAGTAGGATCTATTCCATATATAAGAGTTAAAGAATTAAATAAAAAAGATAGAGCATTAAATTTAGAGCATGTATATGATGGCAGAGAATTAGAAGCAACTTATGCTAAAAAAACTTTAAAACATATTAATGATTTATGGAGAAGAAAAGTTACTCTAGAAACTAAAGGAAGAGATGGAGCAGATATGTTATTTATTTGTGATGAAAAATAAAAGTAAAGTGTAAGTATGATTTTATACTTACACTTTACTTTTATATAAAAAAGCTTGTTCTTAGAATTGTGAATTAATTCATTAGAACAAGCTTCTTATTAAAATTTTTTCAATTGGAATTTACTAACCATTAAATATGAAAATAGTATCATAAGTATAATTGGTAATACTATATTAGTAGGATGCTTGGCAGTAATCATTATAAATAAAGCCATTACACACCCAGCTATAGTAATAGGTACACCAGTAAATACTCCGCCAAAAGAAGCAGTATTATATCTCGCTAATCTAAAAGCTCCACAAATAGGGAAAATTATAACTAATATATACCCTAAAAATCCATTAGGGCCTAATGAATTAAAATTATAAAGCATAAAAGTTAATAATGAAGGTGCTACCCCAAATGATACTAAATCTGCTAATGAATCAAGTTCTTTTCCTAAATCACTTGATACATTAAGATAACGAGCTACTCTACCGTCATATCTGTCCACAAGACCTGCTATTATTATAAATAAAGCAGCTAGAAAATATTCTTTGTTATAAGTAGCTAATAATGAGAATATACCAAAAGATAGATTTATAAAAGTAAAAATATTTGGTATACTACTTTTTCTCATAGAATCACTCCTAAATTTAAATTTTATTATTTATTTGATTGCTAATGTAAAATAATAAGAAAAATAATAACTTTAGACTTATAAATAGCAATCTAATAAATAATATTTCTTAGTAAAAGTTAATAAAAAAATATATTCATTATACAAGTATACCATAGGTATACAGCAATATGATATAAAAAAATTATAAAAATTTATTTTGTCGACAATAAATAAACCAAGTGATATAATTTTATAATAAAAATATATCATAAATTTTCATTATATGAATTACACTAAAATTACAATAATAATCGGAGGGTATATAAAGTGAAAAAAGTAAGATTTATATATAATCCTTACTCGGGGGAAAATGCAATTTTAAAAGAGTTAGATACTGTTATAAAAATGCATCAAGATAAGGGATATTCTATATTACCTTATAGAATACAAAAAGGCAAAAATGTTATAGAAGCATTAGATATAGTAGATTCAACCTATGAATATATATTAGTAGCTGGAGGAGATGGCACTGTAGATACTGTAGTTAATGCTATGAAGGATAGAAAACTAGATTTGCCAATAGGTATTATACCAGTAGGTACAGCTAATGATTTTGCTAAATTTATAGGATTATCCTCAGATGTAGCAGAAACAGTAAATAAAATTTTAAATTCTACAGCAGTTCCGGTAGATATTGGAAAAGTAAATGATAAGTATTTTATTAATGTTCTATCTACAGGTTTATTTACAGACGTTTCGCAAAAAACAGATACAAATTTAAAAAATACTATAGGAAAATTAGCATATTATTTAAAAGGATTGGAAGAACTACCTAATTTCAGAAAATTGAAAGTGAAAATTTGTGCTAATGATAGAGTTTATGATGATCATATGTATTTAATGTTAGTTTTCAATGGGCAAACAGCAGGAAACTTTAAATTAGCTACTAAAGCTGATGCTCAAGACGGCTTCTTAGATGTAGTTGTGTTTAAAGCTTGTCATATTCCAGAATTAATACGAATATTTATAAGGGTTATAAAAGGAGAACATTTAGATGATCCTAGGATAGAATATATAAAAACAAATGATTTAATTATAGAGTGTGATGAAGACATAGTAACAGATATAGATGGAGAAAAAGGTCCAGACTTTCCTTTGCATGTGCAGTGTGTTAAAGGAGGAATAAAAGTTTTAGGAATAGTGGAATAAAAGGTTAATTTACTTAATAATTATAAGTAACAGAAATATTTAAAGGAGGAAAAAATGCTCAACATATTTCCTTATTATACTATAGTGTTGCTTATAATTTTTTTATGTGTTATTAATTTAAAAGAAAATTTAAAAAATTCACCAGCTAAAATAAAAATATTATTATCAGGAACATTAATTCTTTTATTTTTGAGGTATATTCTTATATTACTTTGTGGATTAATTAATAAGCAAGAATATTTAAATATTATAAAACCATTAAGCTTTCTTTATTTTCTTTACATACCAATAATGATTATTGTATGTTTTTATATATTTTGGAGAAATGATAAGGTTAAATTTACGCAAATTAATGTATTATCATTGTTTTTATTTATTATATATTTAATAGCAATTACATTTTTTAAAACTTATTTTCAAGCATCTTGGCATTATGGTTATATAATTAGAACAGATAATGAAATCTATTTTAAAGGAATTTATATATTAATATTAACAATTATTTTATGTTGTTTTATTTTATGTAAAAAAGGTAATTACTGCAATAATAAAGGTATAGCTTTTTTAATAATAATAGTAGTTTTAATAATTTTAGAAAATGCATTATATTTATTAGGATATTATTATTTTCCTAATTGTATATTAAGTGAATTTCTTTTAATAATTTTAAATTATTATTCTATAAGTACTTTTAATATTAAAAAAATAATTTAATATTAAAGTTAATATATATAAATAAGTTCCTGATTAATATATATTAATCAGGAACTTATTTATTATAAAATTAATTTTTCGAATTGACTTTTATTGAATATATTAACAATTTCTCCTTTTTCTAATTGTATTATTTTTGTGGAGAATTTTTTAGCAAAGTTAATATCATGAGTTATTATAAATATACCTAGTTCATTAAAAGATAAATCTTTTATTATACTACCTACTTCATCTGTAAGACGTGGATCAAGAGCAGAAGTAGGTTCATCAAAGCATATATAATTTGGATTAATCATTAATGCTCTGGCAATAGCAACTCTTTGTTTTTGACCACCAGACAATTGAAAAGGATAATTATTTTCTTTATCTTCTAAAGATAAAGAAGTTAAAATGTCTATAGCTTTTTTATAAGAATCTTCCTTAGGAATTTTTAATACATTAATGGGTGCTTCCATTATATTTTCTAAAACAGTCATATGAGGAAAAAGATTAAAGTTTTGAAAAACACAACTTAATTTTTTATGTATATTTTTTAAATCTTTTTTAGAACAATAATTTGAATCATTAAAAAGATTTATATTATCTATAGAAATAGAACCAGAATTACATTTTTCTAATCCATTAATTATTCTTAATAAAGTTGTTTTACCAGCACCGGATGTTCCAATAATACTTACAATTTCTCCTTTTTTTATATTAAATGAAATATTATTTAATGCTTGAAGAGAATCAAATTTTTTACTTACATTTATTATTTCTATCATTGCAATTCCTCCTTTATTATCTATAGTAAGAATATTTTTTTTCTAGTCTTAAGAAAATTTGAGTAAGTATTGCTATTAATATTAAGTATATAGCTCCTACTATAAATAAGGGCATTAAAGAAGCATCACGATTACTTGCTATTTTTCCAGCTCTTAAAAGTTCACCAAGACCTACTACATAAACTAAAGAAGTATCTTTTATTAAAGTTATAACTTCGTTAGCGATAGATGGTAATATTTTTTTTGTGGTTTGTGGTAATATGATTTTTTTAAAAGTATACCATTTTGAAAATCCTAATATTTCAGCTGCTTCAAACTGACCTTTATCAATATCTTTAATACCACTTCTAAATATTTCTGCAAAATAAGCTGTATAATTTAGAACAAAAGCTACTATAGCAGCTTCAAATCTATTGAATCTTATACCTATTAAAGGTAAACCAAAGAATATTACAATTAATTGAAGTAATAGAGGAGTTCCCCTCATAATCCATATATAAATATTAGTTAAATAGTTTAAAGGTTTTATTTTACTAAGTTTAACTAATGCAACTAATATTCCTAAAGGAATAGATAATATTAGGGTTAAAAAAAATACAGATAATGTTACTTCAAGTCCTTCTAATATAGAAGGTAATAATAAGTTTATATAATTCAAAAATAATCTCCCCTTTACTTAGTTATATCTTTTCCAAACCATTTTGTACTTATTTTACTTATGGTTCCGTCTTTTTTCATTTCTTCTAAAGTATTATTTAATTTTTTTAATAAATTAGAATCTTCTTTTCTTAATCCCACACTATATTCTTCATTTCCAAAATTATCATTAAGAACTTTAAATTTTTCAAATCCTCTTTTTTGAATGTAATATCTAGCTAAGACCTCATCAACAACTAAAGCATCAGTTCTACCAGATTCTAAATCCATAAATGCTTCATTAAAAGTATCAAATAAAATAGGATTTCCAGAATAAAAATTATTAAGTAAATTTCTATGCTTTTCTAATGCGTCTAAAGAACTAGAACCATTTTGAGTAGATACTTTTTTACCTTTTAAATCTTCTTTATTTTTAATAGAAGATGATTTTAAAGTAATTATAACTTGTTTATTTTTTAAGTAAGGCTTAGTAAAGGAAATTTTTTTTTCACGTTCTTTAGTTAAAGTATAACCATTCCATATAGCATCTATGTTATAATTACTTAATTCGGTTTCTTTCATTGACCAGTCAATTGGTTGAAATTCTACTTTAAAACCTAATCTGTACAAAGCTTCTTTTGCTAAATCTACATCGAAACCAACAATATTATTTTTTTCATCTCTAAAACCCATAGGTACAAAAGTATCATCTAATCCTATGATGAAAGTATTATTTTCTTTATTAGATGAACAACTTATAAAAGAGAAAGATAGTATAAAAATGCATATTAACAAATATAAAAATTTAAAATAAGATTTTTTCATAATGAATTCTCCTAATATAATTTAATTTTTTAGTGTTTAATTTTCTGATTTACACATTTAATACTTTATCACAGTAAAGTAATGATGTCAAAATTTAATTTAATAAATTCTTTAAATATATAAATTAAATAAAAAAATTTGTTATAATAAAGATAAATAACATTAATTTAGTTGCATTTTAATGAACATATAATATAATAAATTAGTGAGAAATTAGTGAAAATTTTGCAAGTATTTTTTAAAAGGTGGTGAAACTAAATGGAGGGTGTCCCTCAAAGGAGAAGCTTGATTTTAAAACAAAATAATTTAATTGTAAAGAGAAGGGATGCTTTTTATTTAGCGTATCGCTTTTTTATTGTTGTGATTTGTATATTTAGAATTTAAAAATATAAGTGTTAAATAAACACAGAATATTTTAACGGAGTTTAACTTATTATTATATTTTAAGTATGTAAACATAACACTTCTCTTTGCACATATTAGGAGGAGAAGTATATGAATAAGTTAACTATATTTCTTTTTAGTAGCATACTAGGAAGAAAGATTTATGATGAATTTGATGAAGTTATAGGTACATTAAAGGATGTATATGTTACAACTGGTGAGGGTTATCCAAGAATAATAGGATATAAGGTTAAAACAGATAGTGGAATATCTGACTATGAATTTCGTAACATTGAGTTTTATGAAAAAGATAATGGAACTGTAAGAATCCAAACAAAAGGCACTAGAGAAATACTTCCAAGAAATTATACTTATTTATTATCTCAAAATTTATTAGATAGAAAAATTGTTGATATAAATGGGAGAAAAGTAGTTAGAGTAGATGATTTAAGAATTGTTGAAAGAGCAGGAGAATACAGAGTAATAGCTGTTGAAACAGGTAATTTGGTTAAGTTTAGAAGGAAAGGACTTCGAAAATTAGGTAAGTTTATTTGTAAGCTGTTTTCTAAAAAGTTTGAAGAAAAAGTATTAATGTGGGATGATGTTGAATCTTTAGAAATGGTAAATGATAATTTAAAAATAGCAGTTCCATATAAAAAACTTCAAACAATGCATCCAGCAGATTTAGCGGATATATTAGAAGAACTTGATGATACAAGCAGAAAAAAAGTTTTTGAAAGTTTAGATGAAGATTTAGCAGCAGATACATTAGAAGAAATAGAACCAGAGGTTCAAAGCTCTATAATAAGAGAACTTTCACAATCTAAAACAGCAGATTTATTTGAAAACATACCTAACGATGAAATTGCAGATATTTTAGATGAGCTTAGTGATGAAGAAAGAGAGAAAATTCTTATTTCACTTGAAAAAGAAGATGCAGAGGAAGTAAAAGAATTATTATCCTATGAAGAAGAGTCTGTAGGTAGTATAATGAATAAAGACTTTATTTCTTTTAATTTAGATGTAACTGTAGGTGAGACTATAGAATTGTTAAGAGATCTAGAAGCTGATGAAGAGGTTATGTATTATATATATATAACTGATGAGGATAATAGATTAAAAGGTGTTGTAACATTAAGAGATTTAATACTTAACCATGTAGATACTAAATTAAAAGAAATAATGCATACGTCAGCTATTAGTGTTAAACATGATAGTAACATAGAGGATGCAGTAGAAAAAGCTACTAAATATGATTTATTATCAATACCTGTAGTAGATTATGAAGAAAAATTATTAGGAATTGTACTTATTCATGATATAATGGATGAATTACTCCCTAATAATTGGAAAAGAAAATTTAAAAAAGCTAATTAAGACAACTTGACAATGAAAATATTTTGCATATAATTAAATATAAGATAAATCATATCAAAATACTCGGAATAAATGCTATGAAAAAGTAAAGTATTATAAAGGATTGTTTTAGAGAGAAGATTATTGGTGGAAAATCTTCACATTGAATTTATAAGAAGTGCACTTTGGAGCAATAGTCTGAATATAAGTAGGATGTTTCGGTATGGCCCGTTATAGCCATATAGTATAATTTAAGTACTTAAAGTGAGATATGTTTTATAATCATATCTAATTAGAGTGGAACCGCGGATATACACTTCGTCTCTTAATTTTGGAGACGAGGTGTTTTTTATTTATAAATTTAAATAATAACAAAAACAGAATTAGAGTATATATTTAAATATAATTAATTTAAGGAGGAGTTTAAATGTTATTTAATAATGTTTTAGAGTTGATAGGTAATACTCCAATATTAAAAGTAAATAATTTAGTTAATGATAATTATGCAGATGTTTATTTAAAATTAGAAAAATTTAATCCAGCAGGTAGTGTAAAAGATAGAGCAGCTTTAGGAATGATAGAAAAAGCTGAAGAGTTAGGTTTTTTAAAAAAAGGAGGCACTATAATAGAGCCTACTAGTGGAAATACCGGAATAGCACTTGCTATGATTGGAAAATTAAAAGGTTATAAAGTAATAATAGTAATGCCAGATACTATGAGTGAAGAAAGAAAAATGGCTATAAAAGCTTATGATGCAGAATTAATTCTTACGGAAGGTAAAAAAGGAATGAAAGGTGCTATTGAGAAAGCAGAAGAAATAGCAGAAATTAAGGGGTATTTTATACCACAGCAATTTAGTAATGAAGCTAATGCAGAGAAGCATTATACTACTACAGCTGAAGAAATATTAAAAGATATTCCAGATATAGATGTTTTAGTAGCAGGTGTTGGAACAGGAGGGACTATTACTGGAGTGGGGAGAAAATTAAAAGAATTAAAAAAAGAAGTTAAAATTATTGCAGTAGAGCCTAAAAAATCCTCAGTATTATCAGGAAAGGTACCAGGGGCACATAGTATTCAAGGCATAGGAGCGGGATTTATACCTAAAATATATAATGAAAATTTAATAGATGATATTATTCAAGTTAAAGATGAAGAAGCATTTAATATGGCAAGAGCATATGCAAAAAGTGAAGGTATATTAATAGGAATTTCTTCAGGAGCGGCATTATTTGCAGCTTTAAAAATAGCTAAAGTTTTAGGACATAATAAAAAAGTATTAGCCATAGCACCAGATGGAGGAGAAAAATATTTTTCGTTAGGACTATATCATTAAATTAAAATATAGGGGGAGATTTAGTGTTTAATAATATAAAAAATGATATAAAAAGTGTATTGAAAAATGATCCAGCTTCTAGAAATGCCATTGAAGTGTTTTTACTTTATCCATCTATACATGCCTTATTTAATCATAGAATTGCTCACTGGTTTTACAAAAAAAAATTTAAGTTTATTGCAAGGGCAATTTCTCAATTATCTAGGTTTTTTACTGGAATAGAAATACATCCAGGTGCAAAAATAGGTAAAGGACTTTTTATAGATCATGGTATGGGTGTAGTAATTGGAGAAACAGCAGAGATTGGAGATTATGTTACTATATATCATGGTGTTACTTTAGGAGGTACGGGAAAAGATAAAGGGAAACGTCATCCTACAGTAGGAAGTAATGTTATAATAGGGTGTGGTGCTAAGGTTTTAGGACCAATAAATATTGGAGATGATTCAAAGATAGGAGCTAATTCAGTTGTTTTAAAAGATGTTCCAAAGGGATGTACTGCTGTTGGTATTCCAGCTATAAATAAAAATAAAAGATGTTAATGGAGAAGCAAAGGAAATATAATAATATGATTATATAGAGGTTAAAGTATGGATTTAAAGTATAAAATATTAGAGTATTGCAAATTACAAGGATTAGAGTTGGTGGGATTTGTTAGGTGTAGAAGATTTGATGAACTTTATAATTTTTATAAAGAGAGAAAAGAAAAAGGTATAGAAAATGAATTTGAAGAAAAAGATATAGAAAAGCGAATAAATCCAAATCATTATATGAGTACTGGGAAAACTATAATATCTATAGCTTTCCCATATTTCCATAATGTAATATATAAAGATAATGGTTTTTCTTTATATACTAGAGGGAAGGATTATCATTATGTGGTTAGTACATATTTAAATAAGATTTGTGAGTATATAAAAACTTTAGGTGGTGAAGCAAAATATTTTGTTGATAGTAATACTTTACCTGAAAGATATATTGCGTATTTAAGTGGTATTGGATTTATTGGGAAAAATAATATGCTAATTACTAAAGATTATGGTTCTTATGTTTTTCTAGGTGAAATAATAACTGATTTAGATATTAATGTAGTTACTGAGAGAAATTTAAATAATATTAATAAATTTTTAGAGTGTGGCAAGTGTAATATTTGCTATAAAGAATGTCCAACTAAAGCAATAAATAAAAATATTAAAAATTGTAATATATGCATGTCGTACATTACCCAAAAAAAAGAAATAGAAACTGATTTTTTAACTCTAATTAATGGAAGAATTTTTGGATGCGATACTTGTCAAAGTTGCTGTCCTTATAATAGAAAAATAAAATTTTCAAATATAGAAGAATTTAATCCCTTAGAATTTACTAATGAAACTTTAACAGAAAAAATATTATCATTAAATAATAAAGAATTTAAGGAAACTTTTAAACAGACATCATGTGGATGGAGAGGAAAAAATACTTTAATAAGGAATGCTATGATTAGAAGAGCTTTATTTGAAAAAAAAGATATATCTTTATACAGCTTTTCATCAGAACAACTTAAAAGTTTTCAAATTAGACTTTTAAAAATTTATGAAGTATAATAATATATATTCACTTAAGACAGGAGGAAATTAGATGTTTGCTCGTATAGCTGCAAATGCGTTGATTAAATTGCCAGATAGTATATTTATGCCACTAGCGGGGAAATTAGTAAACGGGTTGCTTGATAAATATGCTGATTTAAAGGTTGAAGGATTAGAGGAATTAAAAAGTGAGAAGGGTCCATTTATATTTATAGGAAATCATTTAAGTAATTCAGATGGACTTATTGCAAATAAAGTGTTACAAAAGTACTATGATCCTTATTTTATTGCAGGAGTAAAATTAAATGATAAATCATTAACTAGTTTAGGAACAAGATTGGTTAAAACTATAAATATAACTCCAAATTCAGCGGATAGACAATCTTTAAATAAAATAGTTAAAGAAATGAAAGCTGGAAACAGTATAGTTATATTTCCTGAAGGAACTAGAAGTAGAACAGGAAAAATGATAGAGGGTAAAAAAGGAGTACTATTAATTGCTAGGTTGACTAAGGCAAAAATTGTTCCTTTTGCTATGACAGGAACGGAAAAACTTATGCCAATTAATGATAAAAATATGGGAGCTGAAAAATTTCATAACTCAGAAGTTAATTTTAAAATAGGCAAACCCATAACATTACCACCTAAAGAAAAGGATGAAGATAAACAAACTTATGATGAAAGAGCTTTAACATATTTAATGAAAAGTATAGCTAACCTTCTTCCAAAGTCTTATAGAGGTGTTTATTCTTAATAGTATTTAAGAAATATTTAGAGGTGATATTTATGAAACAAAAGACTAAAAAAGTATTAGAACTTTTAAAACAAGAATATCCAAATGCAAAGTGTGAGTTAAACTATAAAACCCCTTTTCAATTATTGGTTGCTACTATATTATCAGCTCAAACTACTGATAAGAAGGTAAATGAAGTTACGGAAAGTTTATTTAAGGAGTATCCTAGTTTAGATGATTTTTTAACTTTAAGTCAAGAAGAGTTAGAACAAAGAATAAAAACTATAGGATTATATAGAAATAAAGCTAGAAATTTATTAATTATGTGCAATCAATTAAAAGAAAAATTTAATGGAGAAGTTCCTAAAACTATGGAAGAAATTTGTTCATTAGCTGGAGCAGGTAGGAAAACTGCTAATGTTGTATTGTCAAATGCTTTTGGAGTACCTTCTATTGCAGTGGATACTCATGTTTTTAGAGTTTCTAATAGAATTGGGTTAGCAAATTCAGAAAATGTTTTAGAGGTTGAAAAACAACTTCAGAAGGAGTTTCCTAAAAAAGAATGGTCTTTAGTTCATCATCTTTTGATTTTTCATGGACGAAGATGTTGTATTGCAAGAAATCCAAAGTGTGAGCTTTGTGTAATAAATAATCAATGTAAATATTATAAAAATATATTAAAAATTAAATAAAAGCAAAATAACATGACTGCTAAAATATTTAACAGTCATGTTATTTTGTTTTTTTGGAATTTTGTTGTAAAATATAAGCAGCAAGAGAATTAATAATAAACATGCATAAGTTAATTAGAAAATAGGATAACTTGTAATTACTTACTTCTTTTGGCTAAAATAAATTAAAAGGAGTATTAAAGGATGAAAGAGTTTATCAAGAGTAAAAAAAGTAAAAATATTTCTAAGATTATTAAAATAATGTTAATATCAATTGCTGTAATAGCTATGATTTTAGTTATACCAAGTACATATATTAATAGAATTGATATTAATAATATAACCTATAATAAAACTTTATTTACAGAACAAAGTAATTTAATTTTATCAATTTTAGCAATTATTAGTTGTTGGCTTTATTTTTATACATACAAAAAAGATGAATTTTTTCTTATAACTTTAATGTATACAAGCTTTGCATTTGAATATTATTATATAAATATAATATTAATGAAATTGCCAAGAGGTTTTAATTTAACCTTATATTATCTAATTCTTCCTTACATATTTAGAAGTATTTATATAACATTAATAGGAATAAAAAAAAATAAATTAACTAAATTTATAATAAATCATAAAATTTCAGTTTCAATAGTTAATATAATAATAACAAAAATATTAGTAGATTTAGATATTTATATTAAGCTTAATTATACATTTAATATAAGAACATTAGATTCAATAAATATAGTTATAATTTTATATAACATATTAATGCTAATTTTACTAGCAAAAAAAAGTTTAGATAAAAAAGAGCCAGTATATACAGCAATAATAGCAAGCATAGCTATCTTTATAATAAAAAGAATATATAGTTTTAAGTATATAGAAAAAGGGAATGATTTAGTAGAATTTATTAACAATACATTGGTTTTTTTGGGGTTTTTAGTAATAATATTGGGCATATTTATAGAAATGATAAGAAAAGTGAAAGAAAGTGAAAGACTACAAAGAGAACTTAACATATTTTATTCTATGAGTGAGCAAAATTGTTATAGTAATTTATTAATTTATAATTCTAATCTTGAATTAATATATGCTAATAAAAAAGCTAGAGAAGGAATTTATTGTGGTTCTAAAAAAGTTGATTATTATGAATTAGGTGAATATTTTAAAAGTACAGTAGTTAAAGAAACTTATAATAAAATAATGAATGAGGTTATGATTAATAATGCTTGGAGTGGATATATCTTTCCTATAAATGAAGAAAGAGTAATAGATGTTTATATACATAAAATAAAAGAAGAAAATAATAATTGGAACATTGCTGTTATATTCTTTGATATAACAGATGCACATAGAATAAGCGAAGAAATGAAAATTAATGAAGAAAAATTAAGATTAATTAATGAAAATATAAAAGATTTAATAATAACTATAGATAATGAAAATAACATAACATATGCTAATAATGCAGCCTTAAAAGTTTTAGGTTATTTAGATGAAGGATTGCTTGGAAAAAATTGTTGTAAATTAATATTTTCTAAAAATGATATAGAAAATACTAATGATTGTTTTGTTAAACATAGTATAAGGAAAAAAAACGGACAAAAACTAATGGTTGAATCTATGGTTAGCGATATAGTTAATGGAGATAGTATTGAAAAGGTTATTGTTTCCAGAGATATTACTTATAGAGAAGAAGTAGAACAATTAAGATTAAGATATAAAGAAGCAAAAGAATATGAAAAAATAAAAAATGAATTTTTTGCAAATTTATCACATGAACTTAGAACACCTATAAATATTATATATTCTTGTTTACAATTATTAAATTTACAAAAAGAAAAAGATCAAAATTCTTTTAATAAATGTTACATAAAATATGAAAAAACTATGAAACAAAATTGTTTTAGAATGTTAAGATTAGTTAATAATCTTATCGATATAACTAAAATAGATTCAGGATTTATGAAAATGGATTTTCAAAATTATGATATAGTTAGCTTAGTAGAAAATATAACTGATTCAGTAATTCCGTATGTTGAGTCTAAACATATAAATATAATATTTGATACTGAAATAGAAGAGTTAGTAATAAAATGTGATCCTGAAAAAATAGAAAGAGTAATTTTGAATTTGTTATCTAATGCAGTAAAATTCACTGCTGAATATGGTAATATATTCGTTTATGTATCCTTAGAAAATGAATATGTAAAAATTATGGTAAAGGATGATGGTATAGGTGTACCATCACATATGAAAGATTTTATTTTTGAAAGATTTATGCAAACAGATAAATCTTTAAATAGAAATCAAGAGGGAAGTGGTATAGGATTAGCATTAGTTAAATCAATAATAGAACTTAGTGGAGGACAAGTATACTTAAATTTAAAGGTGAAAAAAGGTTCGGAATTTATAGTGAAATTACCTAATGTAAAATGGAAAGGAACTACTGAAAATAAAATAGATATAAATTATAAACCTACTGTGGAGAAAATATCAATAGAATTTGCAGATATATATGATATTTACTAAAATATAAATTAACAAATTTAAAATAAAAGTATATAATTAATTAGTAAAATAAAAGTATTTAATTTTGGAGGTAAAAGATGAAAGTAGGAGTTATAATGGGTGGTATTTCATCTGAAAGAGAAATATCTTTACAGAGCGGAAAATCGGTGGTAGAAAACTTAGATAAAAATAAATATGAGATAATACCAATAGTATTAAATGAAAAAGAAGATATAATAAAAAAAGTTAAAGATATAGATTTTGCTTTATTAGCATTACATGGTAAATTTGGAGAAGATGGTAATGTTCAAGCAGTTTTACAGACATTAGATATACCATATTCAGGGTGTGGACCTTTAAGTAGTGGATTATGTATGGATAAAGATATGACTAAAAGAATTTTAGCTTGGGGTGGAGTAAGAACGGCTAAATGGCTCACTGTAACTTCAATAGAAGAAATTAATTATAGTAAAATACAGGAACTTGGATATCCTGTATTTGTTAAACCTAATAGTGGAGGTTCATCTGTTGCCACTACTTTTGTAGAAAGAAAAGAAGAAATTGAAAAGGCTGTAAAAGATGCTTTAGAATATGATAATGAAGTTATGATAGAAGAATATATTCAAGGGGATGAAATAACTTGTCCTATATTAAATAATAAGATGTTACCAGTACTAGCAATTAAACCAAAGGGTAAATTTTTTGATATAGAATCAAAATATGAAGATGGTGGAGCAGATGAATTTATAGTTAAGTTAAATGATGATTTACATAAAGAAGTAGAGAAAATGGCATTAGATACCTATAAGTTATTAAAATGTAGTGTTTATTCTAGAATAGATATGTTAGTAAAAAATAATGTGCCTTATGTTTTAGAAGTGAATACACTCCCAGGAATGACAAAAAATAGTTTGTTTCCTAAAAGTGCTTTAGGAATAGATATAAATTTTAGTGAATTATTAGATTTAATTATAAAATATTCATTAGAGGAAAAAAGATAATTTTTAGTAACATCTTTTACTATGAATTTATATTTTATATAGTATAGTAAATTTATAGGTGAGTGTGTTTATGCAAGATAAAAGTCCATTAAGTACTTTTGGACCAGATTTAAATGAATATAGTCAAAATGTAAACTTTAAACTTTTAGCTAAAAATTCAGATTTTATTTATCTAAGGACTTCAGGTTCAGGGTCAGGAAAGTTTAGACTTGATAAAAAATTTATAGAATTTGCAAAACAATGTAGGTTATACGGAATACCTTGTGGAGGATATCATTATGCTTTACCCACTACAAGTTTAGAAGCAGCAGATGTGCAAGCAATTGATTTTGCTAATGCATTAGAACAAGGATTTGGAAAAAAAGATTTTGGAGATTTATTTCCAGTAGTTGATGTAGAAACTCCAGTAGATAAATCTTTAACTACTACACAATTAATTGCATGGGTAGAAAGATTTAAAAAAACTTTTGAGAAAAAAACTCGAAGAAAACTAATGCTATATACAGGACTATTTTTTATACAATTTTATAATAATTTTAAGGTTCCAGGAAGAGGATATCCTTTAAGCAAAATGCCATTATGGATTGCATTATACACAAAAATACCAACAAATCCTAGAATACCTCCTAATGCAGGTGGATGGACCCGTTGGACTATGTGGCAATACACTGAAAATGGCAAAATAGATGGTGTTGATAATCCTTTAGATTTAAATTGGGGACCTAATAGTCTTGATGAGTTAATGCCTCCTGCTATAGTTAAAGGGTTATATGCATATGATAGAGGTAAAAACATAGACATATATTGGACTGCTAATAAAGAAACTGATTTAGATGGATATAATTTATTTGTTAATTCTGAATATGTTGCTACAGCTCCTCCAAAAGCAACTAGAATTACTGTAAGTAAAAAAGCACTAAATCTTATTAAAGGAAAGTCTATTAAGATTACAATAGAAGCATTTGACAAAATAGGTGATGTTTCAGCACAACGTACAGAATATATTTTAGATTAAAAAAAACAAATAGAACTAAGAATTTCTTGGTTCTATTTATTTTTTTGTAATTCATTATGTAAAAATATTTGTTATAATATAAATTATGATAACTATAAGTATTATTTTGTCATTAAAATATGTTAAAATAGTACTGTAGTTTGGATTTGAACAATCTAAGCTTTAAGGTAGTTTCAATGAATTAAGGGAGGCGAACTTAGTTGAGTGACAAAAGAAGTGACAAATTTTTAAGTAGTAAAACTAACAAAATTATATTATCGGTTGTAATAGGAGGAGCACTAGTTATTGGTGGAGGAGCACTATACTATTCAAATATAAAAAATAATGTTAGTAAATGGCAAGACAAAATATATCCAGGAACTATGGTTGAAGGCGTAGATTTATCTAATAAGACTAAAGAGGAAGCTGTTCAATTATTACATGATAACTATGGAAAAGCTGTCTTAGAAAAAGAAATAGTAGTAAAAGCTGCTGATAAGGAAATGAAAATAAGTTATGAAGAATTATCACCACAATATAATATTGAGGAAGCTGTTAATGAAGCATTAGCTTATGGTAAGGATAAAAATGTATTTGAACAAAATGCTATTATAAATAGTGGTTCTAATAAAAATTTTACTTTAAAATTCAAATACAATGAAGAAAAATTAGCAGATTACGAAAATAAATTTAAAGAAATGGTTAATGCAGATGCTAAAAATGCAACTATCAATATTGATGGAGGTAATATTGATATAGTAGATGGAAAAGAAGGTAGAAAAGTAAATGAAGAGGAAATGATTAAGCTTATTAAAGAGTCTATAAATGGAAGTTTAGATAAAAAAACAGAAGTTATTGTTCCTATAGAAGTAACAAAGCCATTTATAAATAGAGATCAATTAACTAAAATTGATGGGAAAATTGCAAGTTTTACTTCAGATTATGCCCATAATTCTACCAATAATAGAGCAATTAATGTAGAAATAGCTACTAACGCTATAAATGGTACTTTATTAATGCCAGGAGAAACTTTTAGTTATAATGATATAGTAGGAGAAAGAACTGCTGCTAGAGGATTTAAAAATGCAGCTACTTTCGTTGGAGATAAAGTTGAAGATGGAATAGGTGGAGGTATTTGTCAAGTTTCTACTGCACTTTATAGAGCCATGATGAGAGCTGGTATTAAATCGGTTCAAAGAAGTAATCATAGTATGAAAACTAGCTATTCACCAGTAGGATTAGATGCTGTTGTTGCGTGGGGATACTTAGATTATAAATTTAAAAATACTTATGATTTTCCAATTTATATAGAGGGAATTACAACTCCAGATAGAAAAATAGTATTTGATATTTATGGAAATACAGCAGATATGGATGGAAAAACTTATGAATTAATAGCTGGACCTGTAAAAAAAATTGAGCCAAGTATTAAAAAAGTAAATGATCCTAATTTACCAAAAGGTAAAGAAGAGTGGGAAAAGAAACCTATAACTGGTTATAATGTAAGTTCTTATCTTATTACTTATAAAAATGGGGTAGAAGTTGATAAACAATTTATAGCTACAGATAATTATTTAAAATCAGATGGTGTATTAAAAGTGGGAGCAATGGAAGCAATACCTATTCCAGTTCCAGCACCAGCACCTACTCCAGTACAACCAGTAAATCCAGAAGTTAAACCAGAACATGAAAATAATCAACAATCTAGAGTTTCACCACAATAAGAAAGAAGCTGTCGTGCTAATGAATTTTAATTTGTTAGCCACAGCTTCTTTTGTATATTTGTATAATTATATAACAAATTTTATTTTTGTTGTTTTATGTTTTGAAAAATATTAATTTAAAAGTAAAAAAATTATTATAGTGAATAGAGTTGTATTTAATGATATAATATAACTTGAATTTTTTAATATATAAGGTAAAATAAATATGTTATATTGATAAAAAAATTTTTAATTTAATTAATATTAAAAATAGAGTTATAAGTAATAAATTAAAATATAAAAAATAAAAAGGAGGAAGTTACCAGAAACAAAGAATATTAAAAATAAAATTATTGAATATTTTGGTAACGGAAAGAGCAGTGAATCTTAATATAGTTTTATATCAACCAGAAATACCACAAAATACAGGAAATATTGCAAGAACTTGCGTTCTTACAAATTCAAAATTACATTTAATAAAGCCTATGGGTTTTAAAATAGATGATAAGCAAGTAAAAAGAGCAGGATTAGATTATTGGAATCAATTAGATTTAGAAATTCATGAAAGTTATGAAGATTTTATGGAAAAATATGGACATAACAAAATATATTTATCAACAACACATGCAGAATCTTTCCATGATGAAGTTGAATATAAGGAAGGAGATTTCATAATGTTTGGAAGAGAATCTTCTGGAGTTCCAGAGGATGTTCATAGTGCTCATATTGGAATAAGAGTTCCTATGATAAATACAACTACAAGAAGCCTTAATATTTCAAATACTGCAGCAATAGTGGCATATGAAGCTTTAAGACAAATGGGTTTTCCGAAGATGAAATAAGGGGGAAAGATAATTGAGTAAGATAAAAATTATTACAGATAGTACTTGTGATTTATCAAGAGATTTAATTGATAAACATAATATAGAGATATTACCTGTACTAATAAACTTTGGTGAAGAAAGTTATTTAGATGGTGTGGAAATAAATTTAACAGAAATGTTAACTCGTATAGAAGCAGAAAATTGTTTACCTACAACTGCACAAGTAACACCAAATAGATTTATGGAAAATTATAAGAAATATTTAGATGAAGGATATAAAATAATATCAATTCATTTATCTTCAAAAATGAGTGGAACATATCAATCAGCATGTATTGCAAAACAAATGTTAGAAAGTGAAGATATAATTGTTATAGATTCACATAATGTAACATTAGGATTAGGAATGATAGTTCTTAAGGCTTGCAATTTAGTTAAAGAAGGTAAAAGTTTTGAAGAAATTGAAAAAGAAATTTTAGAATATAAAAAACATGTTAAAAGTACTATAGCATTTGAAAGTTTAGATAACTTAGTTAGAGGTGGTAGATTATCTAAAGGAAAGGCTATGTTTGTAAATGCTTTAGGAATAAAACTTCTTTTAAATATACAAGATGGAGAAATGAATGTTCTTGGAAAAGTTAGAGGAAGTAAAAAAATAATAAAAGAAATGATTTTAACTTTAAAAGAAGTAGAAAGAAAATCAGGAGAACCGATTATTTTGGTGGAATTTGAAAATGAAGAAGTATATCAAGGATTAAAAATTCAATTAGATGAATTTGATATTGAACATTTAAGACAAACTGTAGGATGTGCAGTAGGTATACATTCAGGTTCAAAGGTTTGTGCATTATTTTATGTAGAAAATTATTAAATTATAAGTTTAAACATGGATTATTTTTATTAAATAGTCCATGTTTTTTATATATTATAAAAAATTTGTATGTATAAAATTAAAGTTATAATAAAAAAATATAATTAATAAGTAATTAGAATATTACAATAACAGTTAAATAAAGATTGTAAAACTTTATAAATGTTAGAAAAAATAATATAAAAGGAGGAGTTATCAATATTTTTATAAAATATATTGATAACGAAATTACTAATGATAAATAAAGGTGTAAAAAAATTTATTAGTGTTTTAGCTTTAATTATAGTAATAGTAGGCTTATTTAATGGATGTAATTTATTTTCTATATCCAATAAACTTAAGACTGTAACAAAGTATAAGTTTGCTATGAGTATAGGTGATGGAATTTTAGGAGATAAAGCTTTTAATGATTCTGCTAAGGAGGGTTTAGAAAAGGCTAGCAAAGAATTTAAATCAGATGTTCAAGTAATAGACTCTTTATCTTCTAAAGAATATAAAAAAGATTTTGAAAAGTTAGTTAAAAATAGTGATTTAACTTTTGCTACAGGATTTAAAATGAAAGAGACTTTAGAAAGTGTAGCTAAGAATAATACAGATAAAAATTTTGTTTTAATAGATGAAACTTCACAATTACCTAATGTTAAATCCATTTTATTTAAGGATGAAGAAGGAGCTTTTCTTATGGGAGTAATTGCTGGAAAAATGACCAAATCCAATAAAGTAGGCTTTATTGGTGGAGTAGAAAATGTATTGATAGGAAAATTTGAAACTGGTTTTGCTGCAGGGGTAAAAGCAGTAAATGAGAAAGCATTTAAAGATTTAGATAATAGAAAAAATGCAAAATATATAACTAATTTCACTGATAATGATAAAAGTTATGATTTAGCAAAATTTTTATATAATAATGGTGTTGATGTAATATTTCATGCAGCTGGAGGTGCTGGATTAGGAGTATTTAAGGCGGCAAAAGAAAACAATAAGTTTGCTATAGGAGTAGATAAAGATCAGGCTCTTGAATATCCAGAATATGAAGAGGTTATATTATCTTCTATGATTAAATCTGTAGATACAGCTGTATTTACTTGTATAAAAGATTTTATAAATGGAAATTTATCTATGGGAGTAGAAAATAAATTAATTTTAGGATTAAAAGAAAATGGAATTAGTGTTGCAATAAGTACTAATAAAAAAGTGCCTAAAGAAGTTATTGAATTAGTAAATAAATATAGTGAAGCTATAAAGGATGGTAAATTAGTTATTCCAACAACTCCAGATCAAGTGAAAAATTTTCAAGTAGGGATATAATATTGCAATAAATCTAGAAAATTTTATAGCATAATTTATTGATTATAGAGAATTGAGTAGAACCTTTTAAGCTTAGGTAAAGTTTTGTCAGTAGGAATATTGACAAAGAAGCCTTACTTAAATAAATTTGTTTCTAAGTGGTTAGTAGTTCACCTTAGTTGACAGAAATAAAATTATATGTAATCATATTTAATAGATTTAAAATTAAAAAAGGTACATTAGGTGTTAATAAAATATTATGTGAAATTTAATATAATATAAACTTAATAGGGAAAGTTAAAAGCTGCAGCCCCCGCTACTGTATATAGTGACGAAAGTAACAAATCCACTGTGATTTCTGTTCATGGAAAGGGTTACTAGAGGATGAATTATTAGCCAGGAGACCTACCTAGTGAACATGTGATATATTCTTTCGGAGGGAAATTAATATACATTATTTATGTTCTGTGTATAAAACTCTTTCTGTATTACTTAAGAAAGAGTTTTTTTATATAAATTTTATAAAAAAGTTAGGGAAGATAATATAACTTAATATATTTTATTACTTTAAATAAAATTAACTTATTTAATTTATAAAAAAATTTATTTAAAGTAATAAAAAATTAAATTCAAATACATATAGTAAAATTCTTATAACTTTATTATAAAATGATTATTTATTAAGCATATATTATTTATAAAGATATGCAAGATATATTAAATAAGTTTATAATTAATGCTATGTAAAAAAATTTCAGTCTATAATTCTAGAAAGAATATCTAAAATTTATAGGCTGATTTTTTATATTTTTATAAAGGAGAGATTAAAGTGGATTATAGTAATATAATGATTCAAGGAACTGCATCATCAGTAGGAAAAAGTATTATAACAGCTGGACTTTGTAGAATTTTATATGAGAATGGACATAAGGTTGCTCCATTTAAATCTCAAAATATGAGTTTGAATTCTTATATAACTCATGAGGGTAAAGAGATGGGAAGGGCTCAGGTAGCACAAGCAGAAGCAGCTGGAATAAAACCTAAAGCAGCTATGAATCCTATACTTTTAAAACCAACTGGTGATAGAAGATGTCAAGTTATTTTAAATGGTGAAGTTTATGCTGATATGACTGCAATGGAATATCATAAATTTAAACCAGAGCTTAAATTAAAAGTAAAAGAAATATATGAAGAATTACAAAATGAATTTGATACTATAGTTATGGAAGGAGCAGGAAGTCCAGCAGAAATAAATTTAAGAGAAGGCGATTTAGTTAATATGGGAATGGCTGAGTTAGTTGATGCTCCTGTTATATTAGTTGGTGATATAGATAGAGGAGGAGTATTTGCTTCCATAGTAGGTACCTTACAGCTTTTAAGTGAAGAGGAAAGAAAAAGAGTAAAAGGGGTAATAATTAATAAATTTAGAGGTGATGTAGAAATATTAAAACCAGGATTAAAAATGCTTGAAGATATTATAAATATTCCTGTATTAGGTGTTGTACCTTACACTAAATTAAACATAGATGATGAAGATGGAGTTTCAGTAGAGAGCAAAATAAAAAGAAAAATAGAGCAAGATGAGTTAGTTATTAAAATAGTACGTTTACCCTATATGTCTAACTTTACAGATTTCAATGTATTATTTTCGTTATCAAAAGTTAATGTAAGTTATGCCATAGATAGTGAAGAATTAAAAGAGGCAGATTTAATTATAATTCCAGGTTCTAAAAATACTATAAAGGATTTGATGTACTTAAAGAATAATGGTTTTTGGGATAAAATTTTAAAAGCAAAAGAAGAGGACAAGACTATTTTTGGAATATGTGGAGGATTCCAAATGCTTGGTAAAAAAATTATAAATGAAGAAAAAGTTGAAAATGAAATAAATGATATAGAGGGATTAGGCTTATTAGATATAGAAACAGAATTTAAAAGTTCTAAGGTTACTACTCAAGTTAGTGGGGTTATAAGTGATGATAGTATACATAGACTTTTCAATTGTAAAGATAAATATATAGAAGGATATGAAATTCATATGGGTAGAACAACTTTTGTTGGTAAAGATATTATTCCTTTTATTGAAATAAATGAAGTTTTAGGAAATAAAGAAAACAAAGTAGAAGGATATAGAAATAAAGAAGGAAATGTATTTGGAACTTATATACATGGAATATTTGATTCCTTAGAATTTACCAATAGTTTTTTAAATAATTTAAAGAATAAAAAAGGTTTAGAGTTAAAAGAAGATAATACTGTAGAATTTAATAATTATAATGAAATGAAAGAAAAAGAATATATAAAGCTTTCAAATATTTTAAGAGATTCTTTAGATTTAGATAAGATCTACAAAATAATTGATGGACAGGAGGTTGAAAGAAATTATTATTGATATAATAATAGCCTATATATTAGATTTAATATTTGGTGATCCATATTGCATGCCTCATCCAATTAGATTTGTAGGTTCTTTAATAAGAAAAACGGAAAAACTCCTAAGAAAAGGAGAAAAAAAATGGCCATTAAAGTTTATTAAAAATGAGAAAAGAAGAGAAAGATTATGTGGAGGGGTTTTATGGGTAATAACCATTGGAGTTACAGTAGGAACTGTATATTTAATTTTAGGCATATGTAAGTATATAAATATATATTTATTTCACATAGTTAATATTTATTTTATATATTCTTCTTTAGCAAGTACTTGTTTAGCCTTTGAAGGAAAAAAAATATTTAAATCTTTAGATAAGAAAGATTTAGAAAAATCAAGAATAAATGTTTCATATATAGTAGGAAGAGAAACTTCTAATTTAAATGAGGAAGAAATTATAAAAGCCACTGTGGAAACTGTAGCAGAAAATACGGTAGATGGTATAATATCTCCTTTATTTTATATTATAATAGGAGGAATGTTTGGAGTGGCAGCTCCTATGGCATATATGTATAAAGCTATAAATACTTTAGATTCTATGGTGGGATATAAAAATGAAAAATATATGAATTATGGTTTTGTATCCGCTAAAATAGATGATTTAGCTAATTATATACCAGCCAGATTAACAGCAATTTTTATGATAATAGCTAGTTTTATTTTAAGATTGGATTATAAAAATTGTATCAAAATAGTAAAAAGAGATAGAAGAAATCATAAAAGTCCTAATTGTGCTTATCCTGAAAGTGCTATATCAGGTGCTTTAGGAATTAAGCTTGGAGGAACTCATGTATATTTTGGTAAAGTAGTCCCTAAACCAACTATTGGAGAAGAATTAAGAAAGCCTTGTAACAACGATATTATAACTACAATTAAGGTTATGTATTTAACATCTTTTATTGCATTAGTAGTTTTTACAGGAATTTCATTTTTTGCATATAAGTTATAATATTTAAATATAAAGCAATAAATTTTTATCTAAGATATATATTTTTTACTGATGATAAAGAAAAGAAGAGGTGATGATTTTGAAAACTATTAGAAGTAATAGTCATGGCGGTAATTTATATTTAGCCTCTAAGGAATTTGGAATAAATGAAGGGAAGTTTTTAGATTATTCTGCTAATATAAATCCTTTAGGTGTTCCTAAGGATTTAGAAAAGTTAATAAAGAATAATATTAGTAAATTAGTTAATTATCCTAATATAGATTATTCATTATTAACTAAGCAAATAAGCAATTACTTAAAGGTTAATAAAAAAAATATAGTTGTAGGAAATGGTGCAACAGAGGTTATATATTTAACTTTAGAAGCATTAAAATTAAAAAAAGTTTGTATGCCTTGCCCTACTTTTTCTGAATATAAAGGTGCCTGTAATAAATTCAATATTGAAATAGATTATTATAATTTAAAAGAAGAAAATAATTTTAATTTACATATAGAAGATTTTAAAAATTATATTAATAAGGATACTAGTATTGAAGGAATATTTTTATGTAATCCCAATAATCCAACCTCTACATTGTTAAATAAGAAACAATTATTAGAGATACTTTTTTTTGCTAATGAAAAACATATTTTTGTAGTATTAGACGAATCTTTTATAGATTTAACAAATGGAGATGAAAATAATTCTATTAAAGATTTTGTAAAGGAGTATAAAAATTTAATTATTATAAGATCTTTTACTAAATTTTTTGGAATACCTGGATTAAGATTAGGATGTGGTATTTGTAATGAAGATTTAGCAAAAGAGTTAATAAAAATAAGATTACCTTGGTCAATAAATTATTTTGCTACTTTAGTGGGAGAAATATTAAAAGAAGATAATGATTATATTATTAATACAAAAAAATGGATAAATGAAGAAAGAGATTGGTTTTATAGTGAATTAAAATCAATAAAAAAAATAAAAGTATTTTATCCTAACACAAATTTTATTTTAGTAAAATTACTTGATGAAAATATTGATTCAGTAAAATTAAGAGAAAAATTAGGGGAAATGGGCATATTAATAAGAGATTGTTCTAATTTTAACAATCTAAGCAATAAATATGTACGTTTTGCTATAAAGGATAGAGATAAAAATGAAAAATTTATTAAAAATTTAAAACAAGTATTAAATTAAGAAGGGATAGTATATGATTTTAGTTATAGGTGGAGCTAGAAGTGGAAAAAGTTCTTTTGCAGAAAAGAAAGCTAAAGAATTACAATATAAATTAAATACTAATGTGTTATATGTAGCTACTTCTATAGTATTTGATGAACACATGGCGGATAGAGTTAGAAAGCATAAGGAAAGTAGACCAGATAATTGGCCAACTTTAGAACAGTATAAAAATTTTGAAAATATATATGATAATGAAGATTTTAGAAGAAATAAAGTAATTTTATTAGATTGTCTAACTTTAATGGTTACTAATATACTTTTAGAATACAATGGTGATTTTGATAAAATTTCTAATGAACAAGTGAATTTGTTGGAAAAAAATATAATGAATGAGGTAAATAAATTTATTAAAGTTTGTAAAGAAAATAATAAAGAGGTAGTTATGGTTTCTAATGAAGTAGGATTTGGTTTAGTTCCATCTTATAAATTAGGAAGTATATTTAGGGATATTGCTGGAAGAGTAAATCAATTAGTAGCAGAAAAGTGTGAAGAAGTATTTTTATTAACAGCAGGAATTCCATTAAAAATAAAATAGAGGTGTTATTATGAATAGCTTAAAATTAGCTTTAAGTTTTTTTACTCGCTTACCAGTAGGAAATATAGATTTTTCTGATGATAATTTCGTTAAAGCTATAAAATATACACCTATAGTTGGAATAATAATAGGTATTATATTAAGTAGTTTTACTTTTTTTATGAGACCATTATTTCAAAAAGAAGTAGTAGCATTTTTTATAGTAGTATTATACATATTTATAACAGGTGGCTTACATTTAGATGGACTATCAGATACTTGTGATGGAATATTTAGTAATAGATGTCCTGAAAGAATTTTAGAAATAATGAAGGATAGTAGAGTTGGATCCTTTGGAGTAATTTCTATGATATTAATTATAGTTGGTAATATTATATTTTTAATGAATAGTTCTTTATTAGTTGTATTTCTTTTTGTTATAGTAGGAAAATGTTCTGTAATGATAAGTTGTAAAACTAGCCAATATTCAAGAGAGAGTGGTATGGGAAAAACATTTGTAGAAAATGCAGGAAAGTTACCATCTTTAATAATAGTTATAATAATAACAATGGTTATTATATTAATATCCTTATTTACAAATAATATTAATATAATAATAGCTTTATTTATTACTTATATTTTAAGTTGTTTTATGACAAAAAACATAAGCAAAAAAATAAATGGTATTACAGGAGACGTTTTAGGATTTCTTGCAGAAGTATCTCAATTAATATTTTTAATTAGTTGCTATATAGGGAGTGTATTAATTTGAAAATTGTTTTAATAAGACATACTGAGTGCATAGCAAATGAATTAGGGGTATATGGTGGTCAGGTTGATTACGAATTAACTAAAAAGGGCAAAAAACAATTAGATAAAGTAATAAAATATCTTTATGATAGTAAAATCTTTGAAGGAATTGAACATGTATATACTAGTCCTTTAAAAAGATGCTATTTATTAGCTAATAAACTTTCTAAAACTTTTAATTTACCATTTAATTTTAAAAGTAATTTAATAGAAACTAATTTTGGAATATTTGAAGGGTTAAGTAATGAAGAAATTAAAAAAAATTTTAAGGATGATTATGAAAAATGGTGTAATGAGTATGTTACATTTGCTATTCCAAAAGGTGAAAGTCTTCTAAATTGTAGTAAAAGAGTTTCTTTAGTTGTAAATGAAATTATTAATAAAAATAAAAATTTAATAATAGTTGCTCATGGAGGAATAATAAAATTAATTATTTTAAATTTATTAAAGTTAGATTTAAGTCATTATTGGAATTTTTACTGTGGTAATGGTTCTATAATAGAACTAAGTTATATGGATGATTTTGCTTATATAAAAAACATTATTAATTTTAATAACTAATAAATTAGATATTATAGATATAGGATATTAAATATAGTATAGTTACTTATCCTATATCTTTTTTTATTTATAAAATGAAAAATTATTACTTTATAAAACATTACAAAACTTCAATTTTAATAATTTAAATATCGTGTTAAAATAAATTATAGTAATTTACATAATATTAAAAAAATTGTCTACATTTAAATAGGAGTGGATGAAAAGTGAAAATTTATATAGTAAGACATGGACAAACACTTTGGAATATAGAGAAAAAAATTCAAAGTTGGGGAGATTCTCCTTTAACAGAAGAGGGAATTAAATGTTCTAAAGAAGTAGGAGTAAAGTTAAATAGTATAGAGTTTAAAAAAATATATTCAAGTGATGTTGGACGAGCTATAAAAACATCAGAATTAATTAGAGGAGATAGAAATATAAATATAATAGAAGTCCCAGAATTTAGGGAGATAAATTTAGAAAGGTGGAGAGGAAAATGTTTTGAATCTTTTCAAGGTGTGGAAAAAGAAGATTATCATACTTTATTCAATTTTCCTCACAAATATATACCTAACAATGATGAAAGTTATGAACAATTTTATAATAGAGTAAAAAAAGCTTGTAAGAATATAATTAACGAAAATAAAGAAGGAAATATACTTATAGTAACTCATTTTCATACTATTAGAGCTATATTAGCATATTTAAAGGAAATTCCTTTAGATAAACTAGCAGAGGAAATAGTATATATAAAAAATAATGAAGTTATAGAGATAGAATTAGCATAAGAAATGAAATATAAAGCAATATTAAGAATAGAGAATTTATAAATTATATGTGGGTGAATAAATATGTATATGGATTTTAATTTAAATTTATCACAGGAACAAAAACTAATAATGACACAACAAATGCAATTATCTATAAAATTGCTACAGATGTCTACTTATGATTTAAGGGAGTATATAGAAAAAGAGTTTTTGGAAAATCCTGTCTTAGAAGCTCAGTATGAAATTCTAGAAGAATATAAAAAAGATAAGGATAGATTAGATTATAAAGAACTTATAAAATATTTAGAATCGGATAATTATGGATCTCAAAGTTATGGAGAATATGATGAAAATAAAATATCACCTTTTACTTTTTTAAGTAGCACTAAATCTTTAATAGAATATTTACATGAGCAAATTTTAGAATTACCTATAGATGATTATATTAAATCAATATGTGATTATATAATTGAAAGCTTAAATAATAAAGGGTATTTAGACATTTCTTTAGAAGAATTGTCTAAAGAAATGTCATGTTCTATGAAAATATTAGAGAAAGCAATAATTATTATTCATAATTTAGAGCCAGCAGGAATAGGGGCTAGAGATCTTAAAGAATGTTTAATATTACAATTAATAAGAAAAGGAGAGCAACATTCAAAAGCTTGTGAAATAGTAAACAATTATTTAGATGAATTAGCAAATAATAAATATAATATTATTGCAAAAAAATTAAAAATTTCAATAAAAGAAGCTCAAAAATATGGAGATTTAATAAAATCTTTAGAGCCTAAGCCTTCAAGAGGATTTTATACTGGAGAAGATGTTAAGTTTATTATTCCAGATGCAGAGGTAAGAAAAATAGATGGTGAATTTTTTATTATAATGAATGATAATGTATTACCTAGATTATCAATTAATAACGTATATAAAGATTTATTAGAGCATGAAAGAGATAAAAATGCAGTAAATTATATTAAAGATAAAATGGGAAAAGCGGTATTTTTGATAAAAAGTATAAATCAAAGAAAAACTACTTTATATAAAGTGTTAGAAAAAATTGTTGAAAAACAAAAAGAATATTTTAGTAAAGGGGAAAAATATTTGATACCTATGACTTTAAAAGAAATAGCAGATGAATTACAAATACATGAATCTACTGTATCTAGAGCTATAAGAGAAAAATTTATATTAACTACTTTTGGAACTATAAAAATAAAAAAATTATTTACTATAGGATTACAAAGTAATAATTTTTATAATACTGAAGCAGATATATCTGTAAATAGAATAAAAAATGAAATAGAAAATTTAATAAGTGAAGAAAATAAAAGTAAACCTATGTCAGATCAATTTATTTGTGATTTGTTAAATGATAAAGGAATAAATATATCTAGAAGAACTGTAGCAAAATATAGGGAAGAGCTTGGAATAAAATCTTCATCAAAAAGAAAAAGATTTTAAAAAGAAATAAATTTAATAAATAATTAATTAAATTTTTGAGAAAAATACAGAAGAAATAAAAAACTTCTGTATTTTTTTATTAATTAAATAAAATTTGCTAAAAATAATGATAAAATATAAAAAATGAAAAAAAAATGAAAAAAATTTAAGAAAATACTTTAAAAATTTTAAATAGTGTTTTATAATTAAAACTGTGGGACATTTAAGTTGCAAGCGGGACTTAAAATGACCAAAGGAGTTGTTAAATTGCAAGAGATTTTAAAGTTGCAAAAAATAATTGTGCCAGAGATTGTAGACTTATTAGAAAAAAGATATAGTATATTAAGGACTATTTACTACAATCAACCTATTGGAAGAAGGATATTAGCTAATCAGCTTAACTTAGGAGAAAGAATTGTAAGAACAGAGATAAGCTTTTTAAAAGAACAAAATCTCATTCAAATAAGCACTCCCGGGATGTCTGTAACGCCAGAAGGAGAAAACATATTAGAAGCATTAAAAAGTTTTATTCATGAAATAAAGGGTCTATCTAATATGGAAGATAAAATAAAGAGACTTCTTAAGTTAAAGGATGTAGTTATAGTGCCAGGTAATATTGATGAAGAAGAAGGAGTAGGTAAAGAATTAGGAAAAGCTACTGCTAATTATGTTAAAAATATTATCAAAGATAATGACATTGTAGCCATTACAGGTGGTAGTACAGTAAAAGAAGTTGTTGACAATTTTCCCAAAATGCCTCATATTAATAATGTGTTGGTTGTCCCTGCAAGAGGTGGAATGGGAAAAAAAGTAGAAACACAAGCTAATACATTAGCCGCTCAATTAGCTAAAAAAGTTAATGGAAATTATAAAATGCTTCATGTACCAGCAAATGTAAGTGAAGAAATTATAGATACTTTAATTAAACAGCAAGATATAAAAGAAATTATAGATAATGTAAAAAATGCTAATATACTTATTTATGGTATAGGACAAGCAGAAAAAATGGCTCAGAAAAGAGGAGTACCAAAAGAGGTTATAGATAAATTATTACAGTTAGGTGCTGTAGGTGAAGCTTTTGGATGTTATTTCAATAAAAATTCAGAAGTAGTATCTATAATGCAAACTTTGGGAATTAATATAAATGATATAAAAAAAATAGAAACACATATTGCAGTAGCAGGAGGAAAAAGTAAAGTAGATGCTATAATGGCTACTATTTGTAATAATAAAAATGGTGTTCTAGTTACTGATGAAAGTGCTGCAAAAGAAATTTTAAAAAAATTAAATGAGAGCGAATAAATTTGAAAATAAACTCTCACAATAACTTAGTGTTAAAATATTTAAAAATATTTTATATAAAACATCTTAGGAGGTATTTACGATATGGTAAATGTTGCTATCAATGGATTTGGAAGAATAGGAAGATTAGCTTTAAGATTAATGGCTAATAACCCAGAGTTTAACGTTGTTGCTATCAACGATTTAACTGATGCTAAGACATTAGCTCACTTATTTAAATATGACTCAGCTCAAGGAAGATTCGATGGAGAAATCGAAGTTAAAGAAGGTGCTTTCATAGTTAACGGTAAAGAAGTTAAAGTTACTGCTGAAAGAAACCCTGAAAACTTACCATGGGGAGAATTAAACGTAGACGTAGTTTTAGAGTGTACTGGATTCTTCACTTCAAAAGAGAAAGCTTCAGCTCACTTAAAAGCTGGTGCTAAGAAAGTTGTTATATCAGCTCCAGCTGGAAATGACTTACCAACAGTTGTATTTAACGTAAACCATGACATATTAACTGGAGAAGAAACAGTTATATCAGGTGCTTCATGTACTACAAACTGTTTAGCACCAATGGCTAAAGTATTAAACGATAGCTTTGGATTAAACAAAGGTTTCATGACTACAATTCATGCTTACACTAACGATCAAAACACTTTAGATGCTCCACATGCTAAAGGTGATTTAAGAAGAGCTAGAGCTGCTGCTGCTAACATAGTTCCAAACTCAACTGGAGCTGCTAAAGCTATCGGTTTAGTTATACCAGATTTAGCTGGAAAATTAGACGGAAACGCTCAAAGAGTACCTGTAATAACTGGTTCATTAACTGAGTTAGTTTGTACTTTAGATAAGAAAGTAACAGTTGAAGAAGTTAATGCTGCTATGAAAGCTGCTTCAAACGAGTCATTTGGATACACTGAAGATCCAATAGTATCATCAGACGTAATCGGAATAACTTTCGGTTCATTATTTGATGGAACTCAAACTAAGATTATGGAAGTTAATGGAGAGCAATTAGTTAAAGTTGCTTCTTGGTATGATAACGAAGCATCATACACTAACCAATTAATCAGAACTTTAAAATTCTTTGTTACAAAATAATTTTTGAAACATAAATTTTAAATAATTATATAACATATTAGAGCTGGTCTGGTTTTGTAGTTAAAGCTATGAGGTCAGGCCACTTTAACATATAAAATAATTTTTAAAATGCTTTTCTTATTAACATAAGTATTAATAGGAATAATATGAGCAAATAATTTTAAGAGGTGAAGAGAATGAGCTTTAATAAAAAGACTATTGAAGATGTTCAAGTAGAAGGAAAAAAAGTATTAGTTAGATGTGACTTTAACGTACCATTAAAAGATGGTGTTATAACTGATGAAAATAGATTAAATGGTGCTTTACCAACAATCAAATACTTAATGGATAAAGGAGCTAAAGTTATACTTTGCTCACATTTAGGAAAAGATGCTTCTAAATCATTAGCACCAGTTGCTAAGAGATTAAGTGAAATGCTTGGAAAAGAAGTTGTTTTTGCTGCTGATGCAGAAGTTGTAGGAGAAAACGCTAGAAAAGCTGTTGCAGAAATGAAGGATGGAGATGTTGTATTATTAGAAAATACAAGATCAAGAAAAGAAGAAACTAAGAATGGTGAAGAGTTATCAAAAGAATTAGCTAGTTTAGCTGATATATATGTTAACGATGCATTCGGAACAGCTCATAGAGCTCACTCATCAACTGAAGGCGTTACTAAGTTCGTTGATACAGCTGTATGTGGATATTTAATCCAAAAAGAATTAAAATTCTTAGGAGAAGCTGTTAATAATCCAATTAGACCATTTGTTGCTATATTAGGTGGAGCTAAAGTTTCAGATAAAATAGCTGTTATAGAAAACTTATTAGATAAAGTTGATACTTTAATAATAGGTGGAGGAATGGCTTACACATTCTTAAAAGCTCAAGGATATAGCGTTGGAAACTCATTAGTTGAGGCTGATAGAATAGACTACGCTAAGAAAATGATAGATGATGCTGCTGCTAAAGGAGTTAAGTTCTTATTACCAGTAGATCATAGAATTGCTAAAGAATTCAAAGATGTTGAGCCTGTAATAACAGAAGATCAAAATATTCCAGATGGATACATGGGATTAGATATAGGACCTAAAACAGAAGTTTTATATGCTGATGCAATAAAAGATGCTAAAACTGTTATATGGAATGGACCAATGGGAGTATTTGAATTTGAAAACTTCAATAAAGGAACAATAGCAGTTGCTAAAGCTATGGCTGATGCTGATGCTACAACAGTAATAGGTGGAGGAGATTCAGCTGCTGCTGTTAATATTTTAGGATTTGGAGATAAAATGACTCACATCTCAACAGGTGGTGGAGCTTCATTAGAATTCTTAGAAGGAAAAACTTTACCAGGAATAGCTGCATTAAACGATAAATAATTATTTAATAAAGCTTTAAAATAAGTTATATAAAGGCTTTATAACTTAAATTATTTTATATATTTTAAGCTAATTAATTTAGCTATTAGATTGAAGTAAAAAAATTATATAAATTTATATTATGGAAGAGAGGTTTTAATCTTTCTTTCCATAATAATATTAAAATAAAATTTAGAGGTGAACAAAATGAGAACTCCAATAATCGCAGGAAACTGGAAAATGCACTATACACCAGCTGAGGCTGTTAAAGTTGTAGAAGAATTAATACCATTAGTAAAAGACGCTAAATGTGACGTTGTTATATGCCCAACTTTTGTTTGTTTAGATGCTGTTAAAAAAGCAGTTGAAGGAACAAATGTTAAAATAGGTGCTCAAAACATGCATTTTGAAGAAAAAGGTGCTTTTACAGGAGAAGTTGCTCCAGGAATGTTAGAAGCTATGGGAATTGATTATGTTGTTATAGGACATAGTGAAAGAAGAGAATACTTCAACGAAACAGATGAAGCTTGTAATAAAAAAGTTAAAGCTGCTTTCGCTCATAACTTAACACCAATTCTTTGCTGTGGAGAAACTTTAGAGCAAAGAGAAAATGGAACTACAAATCAAGTTATAGAAGCTCAAATAAAAGCTGATTTAGCTGGATTAACTAAAGAGCAAGCTGAAAAAGTTGTTATAGCTTATGAGCCAATCTGGGCTATAGGAACTGGTAAAACTGCTACTTCTGAACAAGCTAATGAAACAATAGCTGCAATCAGAGGAGTTGTTGCTGAAATGTTTGGTAAAGAAGTTGCTGATAAAGTAAGAATCCAATATGGTGGATCAGTTAAACCAAATACAATAAAAGAGCAAATGTCAATGTCTGATATAGATGGTGCTTTAGTTGGTGGGGCTAGTTTAGTTGCTACAGACTTTGCACAAATCGTTAATTTCTAATTAATTTATAATAAAAAAGCTATCCATTAAAATATGGGTGGCTTTTTTGTTATACAAAATTAAAAATAAAATTTAATTTTAATGTGGTAAATAAGTTTATTGCAAATATAAGTTAGTATAAATATATTTTTTACATAAGGTTGTAGAAGTATGGGAAAAAATAATTTATATGAAATATATCACATACAAAATAAAATATAAACTTAAAAAAGAAAAATTTCATATGCAAATGTTTTCTTAAAATCCTTGTAGTTGTCTGATAATTGCAAATATAGTATAATTAAAAAAGAATTCTATGAAATATGTATTATATTTTAGGGAGAAATTTATATAATGTTGGAGGATTAAAATAGATGACTAAGAAACCTGTAATGTTAATGATATTAGATGGATTTGGAATAGCTCCAAAACAAGATGGGAATGCAGTAGAAGCTGCTAAGAAACCAAATTATGATAAATATTTAGCAAAATTCCCACATACTGAATTACAAGCTTCAGGAATGGCTGTAGGTCTTCCAGAGGGACAAATGGGTAACTCTGAAGTTGGACATTTAAATATAGGTGCTGGTAGAATAATATACCAAGAGTTAACAAGAATAACTAAAGAAATAGCTGAAGGAAACTTCTTTGATAATGTTCCTTTAAATGATGCCATGGATAATGCTTTAAAGAATAATTCAGCTTTACATTTAATGGGTTTATTATCAGATGGTGGAGTTCATTCACATATAAATCATTTAAAAGGTCTTTTAAAATTAGCTAAAAAAAGAGGCTTAGAAAAAGTATACGTTCATGCTTTTATGGATGGTAGAGATGTTGCTCCTGGCTCAGGTAAAAATTTTGTAGAAGAATTAGAAAAGTATATGGCTGAAATTGGTTTAGGTAAAATAGCTACAATCAGTGGAAGATACTATGCTATGGATAGAGATAATAGATGGGAGAGAGTTCAATTAGCTTATAATGCTATGGTTTTAGGAGAAGGAGAAAAGGCTTCTTCAGCAGTAGATTGTATGGAAAACTCATATCATGACAACAAAACTGATGAGTTTGTATTACCATGTGTAATAGAAGAAGATGATCATCCAGTTGCCAAAATAAAGAGTGGAGATTCAGTAGTATTCTTTAACTTTAGACCAGATAGAGCTAGAGAGTTAACTAGAGCTATGGTTGATAGAGAGTTTAAAGGTTTTGAAAGAGAGCAATTAAATTTAACTTTTGTTTGTATGACTCAATATGACAAAACAATAAAAGAAGCAGAAGTTGCTTATAGACCAGAAAGCTATACAAATACTTTAGGAGAATATGTAGCTAATAAAGGATTAAATCAATTAAGAATTGCTGAAACTGAAAAATATGCTCATGTTACTTTCTTCTTTAACGGTGGAGTAGAACAGCCAAACACTAATGAAGATAGAGCTTTAGTAGCATCACCAAAGGTTGCAACTTATGACTTAAAACCAGAAATGAGTGCTTTTGAATTAACTGATGAGTTAATAAATAGATTAGATTCAGGAAAGTATGACATGATTATATTAAACTATGCTAACCCAGATATGGTTGGTCATACAGGAGTATTTGATGCAGCTGTTAAAGCAGTTGAAACAGTAGATACTTGTTTAGGTAAAGTAGTTGAAAAAATGTTAGATTTAGATGGTACAGTATTTATTACTGCTGACCATGGAAATGCAGAAACAATGATAGACTACTCAAATGGTAATCCAATGACAGCTCATACTACAGACCCAGTTCCATTTGTATGGATATCAAAAGAGGCTGAAGGTAGAACATTAGTACAAGATGGAAAGTTAGCTGATATAGCTCCAACAATGTTAACTGCTATGGGATTAGAAGTTCCATGTGAAATGACAGGACATAACTTAATGAAATAATTAAATTAATAAAAGAGACTAGAAATTATTGTTTTTCTAGTCTTTTTTTTCTTTTTATTTAGTTAATATTTTAATAATTTCATTAATATATAAAAATTTTAGAATTTTTTTTTGAAATAAATATATATAGTTATGTGTTATAATTTCTACAAGTATTTATAAATATAAAAATATATATTAAATTATGGTGCAAAGGAAGAGGAAAAAATTATGGTAGAAAAAGTTTTTAATAAATTAATGGTAAATAGAATAGATAAAAGTTATTTGAAAATAAGTTGGCAAATAGATGATAAAGAAGAAGTAAGTATATATTGGAATAATAAACCTATTATAAATGGTAATGAAAAATTTATAATAACTATTAAAGATAATGAAGTTATTTTAAGAGAGCCTTGTAAAAATGAAAGATTTTATTTTATATTAAAATGTAATGGGTATAAAGATGATATAGTTTCTGAAGTAAGATTACCTCTAGAAAAACTTGTTAATTTTAGAGATTTAGGTGGAATAAAATCAAAGGATGGAAAAAAGGTAAAATGGGGAGTATTTTTTAGATCAGAAGAATTAAAAGATTTAAGTAAAAATGATATTGAGTACATAAAAAGTTTAGGATTAAAAACTATATTAGATTATAGATCAAGAATTGGAGCAACCTTAAAAAAAGATACTAGCATAAAAGGAGCAAAATACATTAGTGTACCAGCATTTAGCATAGGAAAAGAGTTAGAAAGTTTAGGAGAAGGATTAGAAGAAAATTTTGATATGTTAGCTCTTTTAAAATCACCTAAAGTTATAAAAGCTATAGGCAATCCCGTGACTTTTGCAAGTGAAATGTATAAAAGAATGATTTTTAATAATAAGGCATATAAAGAGCTTATGAGATTAATACAAAACCCAGAAAATCTTCCAATAGATCAACATTGTACTCAAGGAAAAGATAGAACAGGTGTAGGAGTAGCAATATTATTATTAGCCTTAGGAATAGATGAAGAGTTAGTAGTAAAGGATTATTTAGCTTCAAATAAATATAGAAAAATTGTTAATGATGAAATTAAACAATCTATTGAAAAATCAAAGTTTTCTAAAGAAGAAGTGGGAATGCTTGATATAGTGATGAAAGTTCGTGAAGAATATATAAGAAGTTCTATAAAAGCTATGAAAGAAAAATATGGTTCAATAAATATGTATTTAGAAAAAGAATATGGATTAACAGAAGAGAAACTACAAAAACTTAAAAATGAATATTTATATTAAATAGAAAATAACAAGTATTGATTTTAAATTTAAAAATCAATACTTGTTATTTTTTAATAAATATAGATTTGTTAAAATATTTTACTATGTACAAGGATCATTATAATTTAGAAGAAAAATTTAAGTTTTTTGTTAGAAATTCTTAATAATTTTAAGGGGTAATTTGTAATTGTTATAGTGTATTATTTAAAATGAAAAGCAAAGACAATAAAGAGAATAGGGGGAAATATTTTGAGTAATATTAATAATACCGAAATAATGGATAGTGGAGTTTCTGATAGTGAACATAAAAAGAATTTAAGAGAAAAATTAAAAAAGAAAAAAATATATAAAGAAAGGGAAGAAAAAGAAAATAATAAAGATTGTAAAAAAAAGCCTATACCATTTATTATTAGTTTCATAAGTTATGTATTAATAGGATTCCTTATTTTTGGAATTATAAAATCACCAACTTTAAAAGTAGATAAATTTTATAATAGCAATGAGTTTAAAAACATATTACTTTATGAAGTAGCGCAGAGTATAAATAATATTGTTTATTATGGTGTTGATAATGAACACTTATTAGATAAAAACAATGAATATAATAAAAAAGTAGATGAATTAAATAAAATTTATGAAGAAAAAGAGAAAAATTTAAGTTATGACTTTCAAATACAATTAGAAGAAGTTATAGCAGGAAAAAATATTGATTTATTAAATAAAATATTATCATACTGTGGAATATCTTATGATACTTGGAAAACACTAGATGAAACTGAAAAAAGATTATATATAAGTGATTTTAAAAAAGGATATCACTTTGAAGAGGAAAAAGATAATTTAAAAAAAATGAAAGATTTAGAAACAGAAAAATTTAAGGAAGAAATATTAGGATATGAGACTAGTGAAGCTTTAAGTAGATATGAAAATGCTAAAAGTTTACTTAATAGATATATTAATTTTAAATATTATATTGTAGATAATAAAAATAATAAAGTAATTACTAATATGCAAGGCATAAATGATAAAGTATATATAGAGAGAGAGTTAAAGGAAAACTCAGAAGCATATATAATTATAAAAGATGATAATTCTGAATCTAATATAGATAAAAAAATAATAAATGAATTACATTTTGATTATAATTTGTTCAAAGAAAAAGATACAGATATATATATACAAATTCCTAAAAATATGCAACCAGGAGATGATATATATGATATTAAAGAAAAATATGAAGGAGACAGTAATAATTTATTTGTAAAAATCTCTTTAATTTTAGGTAGTATAGGAACGTTAATATATTTAATTTATTTAATAGTAAATAGAAAAAGATATTTTATAGAAGGACATTTAAATAAGTTATATAAAATTTTATATACTGAAGTTAAGATTATAGGCTCTGTATTATTAGTATCATTAAGTTTTATATTATTTGTAGATTTTATTTTATTTAATTCACATTATTTTTATTCACATTACTTAAAATGTTTTTTTATTAGTATTATTTTTTCTTTATGCTTATTTATAACTTTAAATTTAAATATTAAATATATAAGAAACTGTAATAATGTATTTAAGGATTTAATTAACAGAAGTTTAATAATAAAAATTATAGTGAAGCTTTATAGATATTTTAATAGTAAAAAAACAAGTGTTAAGGATGCTATTTCTTTATTATATTTTGAAGGTAAAAAGTCCTATAAAATTTGGATTATACTATCAATTAGTTCATTTATATTAATAGGTGGCATTATAGTTACAATTATAAGTTTTAATGATCCATATAGTGCTAGTGTATTTGTATTTATATATACAATATTAGTAACTATTGCAGTAATTTTAATAATAATTAATCATTTAGCTCAATTACAAAATATAGCTAAAGCAACAGAAGATATTTCAAATGGAAATTTAGATATAAATCTTTCAGAAGAGGGAGATATAGTAACGGCAAGATTAGCTAAGAACATAAATAATATAAGTAAAGGGTTAAAGTTGGCTGTAGAAAATAAAATAAAAAGTGAAAGAATGAAGGGAGAACTTATAACTAATGTTTCTCATGACTTAAAAACTCCATTAACTTCAATTATTAATTATATACATCTTTTAAAAGATGATAAAAATACAGAAGAAGAAAAAAAAGAATATATAAGAATATTAGATAAAAAGTCACAAAGATTAAAAGCTTTAATTGAAGATTTATTTGAGGTGTCTAAGGCTACTAGTGGTTCTATGGAACTTAATCTAGAAAAGGTGGAAATAACAGCGTTATTAAGACAAACTATTGGAGAATTAAAGGAAAAGTTAGATGAAAGTAATATTATTATAAGAACTAAATTGCCAGAAAATAAAATTTATTGTAAATTAGATGGAAACAAAACTTGGAGGGTATTTGAAAATTTAATTATAAATATAACAAAGTATTCTTTATATGGTAGTAGAGCGTTTATAGAAATTGTCGAAAGAGATAATAAAGTAGATATTATAATGAAAAATATATCTGCGGAAGAATTAAATTTTGAAGTAGATGAAATAGTAGAAAGATTTAAAAGAGGGGATAGTTCAAGGCATACTGAAGGATCAGGACTTGGATTAGCTATAAGTAAAAGCATAGTAGAACTTCAAGGAGGAGAATTTAATATAGCTATTGATGGAGATTTATTTAAGGTTATTATTACCTTTAATAAAATAGAAAATATTTAATAAATTTATTATTTAACTTAAAGAAACTAGAATAATTTTAATAAATTATTCTAGTTTTTAATTTTTTATAAAAATAATTAGATAGCAATAATTATAGTGATATTTTAAAAAAATAAATAAAAGTATTATTATGCTATAATAAAAATAGATATTAAATCTATAGCTTTCAAATAAAACAAAAGATAAGAAAACCTACAAGTTATTTTAAATAACTAAAAGGATGTGATTTAAATGAAAGCTAAAGCAAGTTTATTTATTATAATAGCCTTTATTATTTTTATCATAGGGAGCTATTTTTTAGTAACTACCATAAATAGTGGGAAAATTCATTATCCTACACAAAATGAAATTCTTCAATCTCATGGGTTAAGACATTAAAGTGTTAAAAAATATTTATATGTAAATAAACAGGAGTACTTTAAAAAAGTACTTTTGTTTTTAATATTTTGATATTTTGATTTTTCTTAAAGGAAGTGATTAAAAATGCTAAAAAGAAAAGCATTAACAGATTTATTAAGTTTATTAAGAGGAAGAAGTAATTCCTTATTTAGAGCTATGGAAAACATAGAAAATTCTAAGGAACATATTAATGTAGAAACAAAGGATAAATTCTTATTTTATTTAGATAATCTAGCTTGTGCTATTACAAGTATAGATTTGGTATTAGGAGATGAAGGAGATAAGATTTCTAAAATTAAGTTAGAAGAATTATGCAAGAATATTCTTATTGTTTTTGAACAAGATTATAATTATTTAGTAGCCTTAGATAAAAAGATTACTAGAGAAGGAGATGTGCTTTCAGAAACAGAGGGACAACTATTATATGAAGATACTAAAAAATTAAGTAATGATGTAAAAAGTTTAGAAGCTAAGTATGAGTCACATAAAATGGGATTATTACAAGAGTATAAATATATAAAAGAAATATTTATAGGTTTAACAAGTACAGATGATTCTTTTAATACATTTAAAATAAAATTAAATAATATGGCTAATGAGGTTTTTACTTATATTGAACTAGCATAAGTAGCTTTAAGTGAACTACTCTCCACTTAGCTAACGCTTGAAGTGTGAGCTTCTTGGTCAATATAACTAATGTTACAAGTTTACCCAAGCTAACCCCGTCGCACCGACGGTTTGTGAAAATCACTAATTGATACCAGTTTATATCTTCTTGGCAGAAGTCACCCCAACTGTGGGATTGTCGATTGTTCAAAATAATATAGCTATCGTGGCTTGGTTTTCGCTCCTGCTATATAAGTGCGAGTGGTTTAATATTTTACGCTACAAACCTAAATTTCTTGTAGCAACCTCATATATTAAGTTTAGAAAGAACAATACATTAGTTATATTATAACCTAATTTGATAGAATTTATTAGTGGAAATAATTGACGTTTCGAGTAAACTCTTGCGTCGATTCATCCCCCACCTACCTTCGGTTGAGGTGAGGGAATTCTCTCAATTTTAGTTAAATAAGAAAAATTATTAAGGTGAAAAATTATGGTATTATTAAAAATTATTTATTTATTAATTACTATTATAATCATATATATGATTTATTTTATTGTAAGTGGAGTGATGATATTTTCAAGGAAAAAAGAAGTAAGCAAAAGTTTTATTAAAGATATTAATATAAGAAATTTTTATAGTGAAAAAATAGGTAATGATAAAGCTACAATTATAGAAAAACCTTTAGAAGCATTAAAGGTAAGAATAAATCTTATAAAAGAAGCTAAAAATACTATAAATATATGCTACTTTTCAATGGATAGAGGTATTGCAACAGATATAATTTTTGCTTTACTTTTAAAAAAGGCTAATGAAGGTGTAAAAGTTAAAATTTTATTAGATGGAATGTTTCATGGATTAGTTAAGGAAAATAAAGCTATAATATATAGTATTTCAAAGCATCCTAATATAGAGTTAAAATTTTATGAGCCACTTAATTATTTAAAACCTTGGACAATTAACAATAGAATGCATGATAAATATATTATTGTAGACAATAATATACTTCTTATAGGTGGAAGAAATATAGAAGATAGATTTTACTTTCCTAAAAATATAGGATTTACAACTTATGATAGAGATGTATTAGTTACTAATATTTGTTTAAATACTAAAAAGGTTGCAATAGATAAAAAAAGTGTAATAATTGATGTAAGTAATTATTTCGAATATATCTATAATTGTAAATTTTCAAAGGAATACTTGAAAAAGCTTACTCCTAAAAAATTAAAATTAGCAGAAGAGAGAAATATTGAATTAGCAAATAAGTTAAAAAAGTATAGAGATTTATATTCAGAATATTTTAATGATATGCAGTTGTATAAAATAGGTTGTGAAACTAATAAAATAACTTTAGTACATAATCCTATAGGTAGATTTAAAGAACCTTGGTGTTTATATGATATAGTTAGAATTTTAAATAAAGCTAAAAAATCAATTTTTATACAAACACCATACTTGGTTGTGGATAGGAAAATGCAGAAAACTTATTTGAAAAAGAAATATAATGAAAAATTGTATGTAAATATATTAACTAATTCAAAAGCATCTACCCCTAATTTATTAGCTTATTCTAGATATTTAAAAAATAGAAAGAAAATAGCTGCTTCAGGAGTTACGGTATATGAGTATCAAAGTAAAGATTCTATACATGCTAAAACAATTGCTGTAGATGATGATATATCAATAATTGGTTCGTTTAATATGGACCCAAGAAGTTCTTTTTTAAGTACTGAAACTATGTTGGTAATACAAAGTAGGAAGTTAAGAAACCAATTAGATAAAATTATAGCTTCTTATGAAAAAGAAAGTTTAACAGTTGGAAAAGATGGGAATTACTTGAGGGGAAAGGTGAAAGAAATAAAAATAAGTAAGTTTAAAAGTATTAAAATTAAATTATTATATATTATTGAATCAGGTATTGAATACTTATTATAGTTAAATTTAAAAGTTTAGATAAGTATTTAGTAATTTAATAGTGAAAGCATAAAGAATACATCCATATTTAAAAAGAGTAAAAGATTAAAAATTTTCACTAACTTTTTAAATATGGATGTATTTTTGTTTTTGAAAATGAACCTTTTCTAAGAAACTATATAACTAAATTAAAGTATAAAATTACAAAATTGTAATAATTAAATTTATGAAATAGTAATTTAAGGTGTTTATAATAGAAACTAACATAAAAAGTGAAGGAGAGTTAAATATGGTTATTATAGAGGTAAAGGATTTATGTAAAAGTTATGGAAAAGGAGAAGTTAAGGTAGAGGCTTTAAAGAATATAAATTTAACTATTGAAGAGGGAGAGTTTGTTGCTATTGTAGGAGCATCAGGTTCTGGAAAAAGTACTTTATTACATTTATTAGGTGGTATGGACAATCCAAACTTCAGGAAAGATTATTTTAAAAGGACAGGATCTTTATGCGTTAAAGGAAAAGGAATTATCTATTTTAAGAAGAAGAAAATTTGGATTTGTATTTCAATTTTTTAATTTGATACCTGTGCTAACAGCAGAGGAAAATATAGAAATGCCAGTATTATTAGATAATAATAAAATGAATAAAGCATATAAAGAAGAGTTATTAAAACTGTTAGGCTTAGAAAATAGAACACATCATCATCCAGCACAGTTATCAGGAGGGCAACAACAAAGAGTTTCTATAGGAAGGGCTTTAGCTAATAAGCCATCTATAATATTAGCAGATGAGCCTACGGGAAATCTTGATTCTAAAAATTCAAAGGAAATTTTAGAACTTTTAAGATATTCTGCTAAGAAGTATCATCAAACATTAATTTTAATAACACATGATATAAATATTGCTAAAGCAGCAGATAGAATTTTAACCATAGCTGATGGAAAAATTTATAGTGATGAGGTGATAAAATAATGAAAAGTTATAGTGATATAACCTTAAAATATATTAAAGAAAATAAAAAAAGAACTTTATTTACTGTAATGGGTATAATAATATCCTTAGCGTTAATTAGTGGCATTGGATTTTTAAGTCTTAGTTTTCAGGATTTTTTAATAGCGAATGTTAAAAGCCAAGGTGATTATGAATTTGCTTATCATCATGCTAATAAAAATATGGTAGAGGCTACAATAAATGATGTGAATTTTTATAATGTAGGTGTAAGTAAAACTTTAAATAATTATGAGTTAAATGATAATAAAAGCGAAATAAATCTTATAGGTGAGGATAAAAATACTATTAAAAATATAAGAAAGATAAAATTAACAGAGGGAGAGTATCCTAAAAATTCAAATGAAATAATAATAAATGAAAAAGCTAAAGAAAAATTGGGATTTAAGCTAGGACAAGAAGTAGTATTGCAACAAATTAAGTATTTAAACCATGGAGAAAAAGTTAAAAAAGAAAAAGGTGAAAAGCATAAATACAAAATAGTAGGTTTTGAAAAAGAAAAATTTAGTATGGGTAATTATTATAATGCTACTACGCTGTTAGATAATATAGATAATAGTGAAGATTATAGTGTGTATTTTTCGGTAAAAGGTAAGAAAGAAAAAGAAGCAATAGTTAAGGAAAAAGCTGAAAAGTTTAATGTGGATAGTAGCAATGTTGAAATTAACCAACACTTATTAATGTTACAAGGAGAAGGTACTTATACAGGGATTAATATTGTATTAGTAGGAATGATAGCTATTGTAATTTTAATAGTAGTAGTAGCAACTATATTCTTAATTTATAATGCTATCAACATATCTGTAGTGGAAAGAATAAATAGTTTTGGAATATTAAGAAGTATAGGAGCAACCCCTAAGCAAATAAGAAGAATTGTTTTAAGAGAAGGCTTAATAATGTGTTTAATAGCTGTTCCTTTTGGAGCTATCTTTGGATATTTAGGCGTGTATATTACAATATATATTTTACAAAATAGTATTAAAAGCATGTTTGATAATGTAGGGTTTAATGTTAATTTTTATCCAGTTGTATTATTTATTACATTAATAATTGGATTAATAACTATTTTAATAGCTTCCTATGGACCAGCAAAAAAAGCAAGTAAGATATCACCTATAGACATACTAAAAAACAATGGAGCTTTATCAGATGAAAAAATAAAATATGCCAAGGGTAAAATAATAAGAATATTCTTTGGAGTAGAAGGATGGATTGCATATAAAAATATTAGAAAAAATAGAAAAAGATTTATTGTAACTATACTATCTTTAAGCATTTCTTTAATAATGTTTATTGTATTTAATACTTTAAACATAAAACAAAAAGAAGATTTAGAATATGTAAAAAATAAAAATATTGGTGCGGGTATAATTTATACTGACAAAGATAAAGTATCCAATATAGTTAAAGATCTAAATAGTATTTCAGGTATTAATAATGTGTATGTATTAACAAAAGATGGAATACCTTTTATTTTAGAAAAGGATAAAGTAAATAAGGATGCATTAAATGAAAATTATGAATATGCAAAAAATTTAAATTTAGTACAAAATAGCAAGTATGATACTTTTTGGATAAATATATATTCTTACTATAATAGTGCAAAAATGCTTGAATAATTTTACAGCATAATAAAATAAAAAAACATTTATGATAAAACCCTGTTA
>JANZXU010010357.1:0-15916 GCA_027576215.1 Amissidens hainesi | reverse complement strand
AGGAAAATATATTTTTAAGAGGAGATATTAAAGAAGATGATGAATTTGTTCAAGTTTATAACGAAACTGTTATAAAAAATATCAATAGTAAATTAACTATACATAAAAAATATAAATTAGATAATTTTATATATTTTATATGTAGTTATAGTGCTAAAAATGGCAAACAATATAAATTTATTATAAGGAATTAATTATGAAAAAATTAAAAAAACTTTTAATAAATTTATCAATAGGTTTATATTTATTATTTAATACTACAAGCGTACAAGCTTTAGATTTAAATAATAATAAAAATATTTATACTATATGTGTTTTTGATGAAGAGGTACCTGAAAATTGTACAGTAGGTAAAGGTAGCTCTTTAGTAAATGATAAAGACTCTTCTAATGTAAATTTTGAAGATGATTTATTTATAGATACATTAATGTGGTTATTAGTTATATCTATAGGAGGAACTATTGCTATGTATCTTGTTTATAAAAAATGTTCTTTTGAAAAAGATAAAAAATAATTTAAAATATTTAACATTTAACTTGAAAGGATGATTTAAAATGTACAAAAGTAATTTTTTAAAATTTGTTTATGGAGAAATTGATTATCTAACACCTAAAGATTTGCTTGATTTTGTGGATAAAGAGAAATTGGATAATTTAGAACTTAATTATGATACTTATGGATTAGAAAATTATAGATTTATGATATGTAGTAAAACTCCAATAAAGCAAATGTTTCCTTGTTATAAGTATGATAATTATCATGATATGAAAATTCAATTTTTAAATGATAATATTTTAGGAATAACATTGCACCACTCTCTTAAAGAATCTAATCCTTATTCTTTTATTATTAATAAAGATAAGAAAGAAATCATTGTAAGTTTTGATTATTTTGAAATACGCTATAGCTCTTTAATGACAGGAAAAGAGCGTTTATGCAAATTAAAATCTAAAAATAGTAATATAGATGTAGATTTGAAAGCTAAATATTACCCTATGAAACTAAATAAGATTATTGTTGATTCTTTAGAAGGATATAAAATTATATATTCTAGTGAACTGTATAAAGATTTAAAAGCTTATTTAAAAGGGTTTGAAGAAAAAATATTAAGAGATAATTATAATGAAGTAATTGAACAAATAAAAGAAAATCAAAATAGTTGTTTTCATACTGATTATGATAAGAGAATTAAAGATAAATCTATTGAGTTTTTTATAAAGAATATCAATAATCCTTTGAATATAGAAGTTTTTTATGAAAGATTCTTAAAAGAAAGATATTCATATGATGATAGTATATCTATATTAGTTGATTGGTTATATGATAAGGAAAATTTAGAAAATATTTTATTAACTTATAAAGATGAAATTGTGAAAAGTGGATATGGAAAAATATATGTTTATGATGGAATAAACAAAATATTAAACAGTAAAGTTTATGAAAGTGATTATAATTTATGTTTATCTAGAGAACTATATAAAGTTTTAGATATAGATGCTAAAACCATTAGAATTAATGGAGAATCATATTTCCGTAGATGGTTTGAACATTATTATGTTATAGGAGATTATGATAAAAATATTAATATAAAAGATATTAATACTATTAGTTATAAAAGAAAAGAAATATTTAACAAAGAAAAATTTGATAAAGAATTTTATAGCAAAATAAAGTAGAAAAAATAATATTTAATATAAGGAGCTTGAAAATTATGAATAGAGATTTTACAGTTGATAAATTTAATAAAACTATATTTAATCATGAGTTTAATCATGAGTATTTAAAAGGTGATTTCATATCAGTATACACTAAGGATAACATGATAATAAACGGAACTCTTGTAAATGTAGTAAAACGTAGAGGTAATGAAAGAATTACAGTAATGAAAGAAGATAGTTGTAAAAAAACAATACCAGTTTGTTGTATTAGTGATATTTGTTATTGCGAAGAAGATTAATGTAATATAAAAGATTTAAATGGTGGTGATTTTAGTTGAAGAAACAAAAAGTAGCTTATATTCATTGCCATACAAAGTTTTCTGTAAAAGATGGTATAGCTGACATACCTGATTATATTAACAAAATAAAAGATTTAAATAAAGATAGTGAAAAATATGAAGTTACTGGAATGGCTATAACAGAACATTCGAATGTATATTCTATGACTCGTTCAAGAATAGCTTTAGAAAATGCAGGACTTCAACATATAGTAGGTTGTGAGCTTTATCATACTACTGATAAGGCCCACAATACTAAAGATAAAGAATATATTAAAGAAAGATACCACTTAGTCGTAATGGTTAAAAAAGATAATATATTTAATTTTAATAAGTTAGTATCTTATGCTGGATATCATAAAATTAAAGTATCGAAAGAGTTTGCAAGAGCTGATGAATATGCTTTTGAAAAGTATGGAAAAGGACTTATAGCATCTACAGCTTGTTTAGGTGGATTAATACCTAAACTTATAGTAGATGGAAAATATGAAGAGGCTAAAGATAAAGCTATTCAATATAGTAAATATTTTGATGAATTATATTTAGAAGTGCAACCTCATGAAGTTCCTGACCAATTAATAGTTAATGATGCTTTAATTAGAATGAGTAAAGAAACTGGATTGCCTTTAGTAATGGGAGTAGACGCTCATTATTTAAACAAAGATGATAGAAGGTATTATAAAATGCTCCAGGCTATAAATTATTATAGTAATAAAGATAGTACTGAAGAATCTGATTTTTATAGCCATTTAAGGAGTTTTGAGGAATTAGAAGAATATTGTATTAAATATAATATTCCTTTAGGATGCTTAACTAATACTCAAGTTATAGCTGATAAATGCCAAACTGTATTAAAGCCTAAAAATGCAAATGGTTTTATGCCTAATTATCCTGTACCACTAGGTTATACTGAAGAAAGTTATTTAACAAAAATAGTACATGATAAAGTTTTGGAAATATCAGAACAACATGGATATTTAGATGTTTCTAAAAGACTTCAACAAGCAGACTATGAACTTAATATTATAAATAAAAAAGGCTTTAGTGGTTACTTTTTAATAATAAGTAAATGGCTTGAATGGTGTAGACAGAATGATATACCAATAGGGCCAGGAAGAGGTTCAGCAGCCGGAAGTTTAATAAATCACAGTACTGGAGTTACGAAAGTTGATCCAATTAAATATAATTTTATCTTTGAAAGATTTTTATCAATTCAGAGGGATGAACTACCTGATGTGGATAGTGATTTGGGAACTTCTTCTAGAGGTAAAGGACTTGAATATTTTGAAAAAACTTATGGTAAAGAATATGTATCTCAGATAATTACATTTGGAGCATACGGAATACGTTCTATTTTTCAAGAGGCAGGAAAAGCTTCAGGAATGACTGCTGAAGAGGTTACTGAGATATCTAAGATAATACCACCTGATAAAACTCTTGATGAATTAGAAGATATATATAATAGACCACAAGAGCATGAGGATATGTCAACAAAGGATTTAAACATATGTAAAAATGCTTTTTTAAAACTTCAAGAAGTGTTTGATAAGTTACCTGATGTTTATTATTGTGTTAAAGTGTTGAAGGGAATTATTAAAAATGTAGGCGTGCATGCCGGGGGTATTTTAATATCAGGAGTTCCACTAGAAGGTAATATTCCGATGGAACTTTCAACAAGCGATAGTGCTGTTCTTCCAGTTACTCAAATAGATATGGAAGATGTTCATTACTATAATCTCTTGAAAATTGACGCTTTAGGACTTACAAGTTGTGATGTAGTAAAGTATTCAATGGATGCAATAGGGTTAAGTTGGGATTGGTATGATTCAGAAGATTATTCAGATGAAAAAGTATATGAGTTTTTAAGACAAGGGCATACTCAAGATGTATTTCAAATGGGTAAACCTACTCCAACTAGATTAATTAAAGATTTCTATGTTACTTCAATAGAAGGTCTTATAGCTGTTAATAGTTGTAACCGCCCTGGCCCTCTTCAAGTTATAAAATCTTTAGGTAAATCTATGGTAGATATGTATGCTGAAGGAGCTAAAGCAGAAAAGGAAGGAAAACCTAATCCTAATTCCTTTGGAATACCTGAAGTTGATGAACTATTAAAAGATAATTATTGTTGTATAGTTTATCAAGAAGATTGTATGAGAATAGGTCAAATACTTGCTAAATATGACTTAGGTTCTTCCGATAGTCGTATAAGAAAAACGATCTGTAAGAAAAGAATAGATAAAATTCCTGAAATTGAAACAGAGTTCATTTACGGCAAAACTCCTAAAATAGCTGAATATGAAGAAGTAGATAGTGATGGAAATAAAACAGGAAAAAGAAGTAATGTTATAGTATTTTCTAAAGATGGTAAAGAAGTAATTAATCCTGATTATAACAAACTTTATGATGATGGTTTTAGACCAGTTCCAAGTGATGTAGATTCAAAATATAATAATGTTGGTTGTATAAACAATGGATATAAAGATAAGTTAGAAGAATGCATTAAAATATTTGACGTAATGAGAGCTTTCGGAGCATATTGCTTTAATAAGAGCCATTCAGGTTGTTATGGAGTTCTAGCGTATAAAACTGCATGGCTTTCTTATTATTATCCTTTAGAGTTTGCTTACGCTTGTCTAAAAGCTTATAGTAATAAAGATAAAAAGATATCTTGTATTCAAAACGCTAAGAAAAGGGGAGTAAAAATACTTCAACCTAGTATAAATGAGTCTGAAATTGCATTTGGAATCAAGAAAGATAGTGAATGTAAAAATGATGCTTTAATATTTGGATTTTCAGATATAGATGGTATAGGTGATAAAGCAGCTAGAATTATAATAGAAGAAAGAAAAGCTAACGGAGCATATAAGGATTTAGAAGATTTAATAGAAAGAACAATAAATAATAAATCAGAGGTTGTTAAAGAGCTTTGTGGTCTTAATAAGGCTGGTAGAGTTAATCCAGGGGTAAATAAAGGTCATATAACTTCTTTAATAAAAGCAGGGGCATTTGATGAAATGGAATCTAATAGATTTACTTTATTAAATTTATATAATATGCAATTATCAAAGAATAAGGATAAAGATTTTGTACCTTATGATGAAGAGGCTTTTAAAAAAGCTCGTATGCATAAATTAGCATTAGATAAAGAAACTATGGGTTTTTATATTTCAGAACATCCTTTAGAACCTTTTCCATCAGCAGATTTTGATACAGCAGTAGATAATGATTGGGTTGTTTTTACTGGCATAGTTAAAAAGAAAATAGCTAAGAAAACTAAAAATAATAAGCCTTACGAAGATGTTATTGTAGAAATCAAAGATGGAACAGAAAAAACAGTTAGGCTTTGGAAAGAGCAAAAGAAATTATATTCTAAGTTATGCAAAAAAGACGCTATATTAGTCTTTACTGGAAATTATTCAGTTACTTATGATAATGTTAGTTGTAAAAAGATATTAGAATTAGAAACTGTTGACAATAATAATAGTATAAAAGATGTAGATTTAGAAAATGCTAAATCACCTATAAAAACTTTAGATGCTCCTATTGGAGTAGTAGATAGCTTTTTTGATAACATATCTACAGATAATGAAATTGAGAAAGGAGCATAATAATTTATGTTCAAGATTATTAGACAAATTTCCAATCCAAATGGGGAAAAACCTTTAGACATTAATATTCTTTATGATAAAGATTATATTATAAGCCAATTAAAAGAGCTTAAAGATATAGCTTTAGCATCAGAAAGAGTAAGAATAGATGAAGATCCATGTAATGGGTATATGTCTAAGGAAGAAATTAGTTCTGAATATGAAAAAGCTATGAAAATAGTTAAGGATTTATCTGAGGATTTATTGTATAAAAGAGCTATAAGACTTCCAAAAAGTGAAGATGGTTTATTTATGTCAGGTGGTAGAGTAACTATAAAAAAAGTAGATTGTGCTAAATATTATGATAGTTATGAACCGGCATGGCAGTTCCAAGATGTGGAGCTTGTTCCATATGCACCAAATACAGTTATGCTTTGCTTAGTTGACAAGCGTTGGTAATTTTTATTCTTAAAAGGATAGGTTAATAGCCTATCCTTATTTTTATTTAAAACAATTTGATATATGAAGGAGAATTTTATTATGGAAACTAAAAATTATGTAGGAAAAATAGTAAAATGTATTGATGAAAAAGCACCTTGTTATAAATCACAAGGAGTTATATTAAACCAAATAGAAACTGGAGATAAACTAATATTAGAATTTGTAACTTTAGATAAAGGACTATGCAATATTAGTTTTAAACCTAAAAAGGAAGAATTTAAAGATTTCTTTAGTACAACTGTTATGGATAAACTTTATAGAAATAAACTTACATCTCTTTCAAAAAGATATAAAACTTATCTAGAGAGTAAGTCTAAGTTAGATGCTTTGCAAGCTTTTGTATCTTCTGAACATAGCGAAATAACTAAAACTATAGATAATCTAGGTTGTGAATTATTTTATAATCAAAATTCTATAGGAAGTAAAATAGATGAAGTATACTCTAAAGCAAAAAATAGAAATGGATTAGATTTTTGTTGTAGTGTTTCGACTAATAATGAAAAAAATATATCAGCCTTTAATTTAAATGTAAGTAAAACTTTAATGAGATATGCAAATGAAAGCTCATTTCCTTTTTTGTATGAAGAATATGATGGTACTTTGTTTATTAGCGAAGGAACAGAAAAAGAGCAAAAGAAATATTTCATAAAGAAATTTAAAGGTATAGAAAAAACAAAAAATAAGTTATTTAATATAGAAGTTTCAGATTGTGTAGATACAGCAGATAGAGATGTTTATGCTTATAAAGATATACATTTTAGTTTCAAGAATAAAACATACAATAGAAAAGATATTATAGATAATATTTTTGAAGAAATTATTAAAGTAATAAATTCTTATTTATAATATTACAGAATAGTAAAATTTATTATCTCATAGCAATATATAGTATTTTATGGTATAATTTTCTTGAGGTGATAGCCTTTGAAAAATTTAAAATCTTATGAATTAAGTTTAAATTGTGTTGATTCTAAAGATGATAAAGAAATAGAAAAATATATAGAAGTTATAAATAAAATAGGAAAGCTTTTATATAAAGAAAAAATGTCTATAGAAGATAGCATAGCTATTACAGATTCTTTATTGTCAGCTTTAACCACTTTTAAAATGAATGGTTATACTGAAATTAATCAAATAGAGCTATAAATCAAAAGAGAATTTAAGGGGGAATTTTTAGATGAATACTTGTATGCTTATGGGAAACGTATCACAAAAGGGAATAAAAACCTCTACTTATGGTGGAGATAAAACAAAGGTAACTTTCATGATAGCTATTTATGAAGGAAAAGATGAACAAGGTAAAAATAAATCTACTTATGTACCTTGCGTTGCTTTTGGAAGAAGTGCTGAAATGATAGCTAAATATTTTGTTGCTGGTTCTCCAATTAGTGTTACTGCTAAATTTGGAACATATGAAATGAAAGATAATAATGGACAAAAAAGATATGGTTATAACTTTACAGTAGATAATATAAATTTCTTACCTAAGTCTTTTAATAATGCAAATGATAATAACAATAATGGTAATGGCTCCTTTCGTGGCCAAAATAGCAATGGCAGCAATAATGATAATTTCTTTGGTGGGAATACTTATAAAATAGATGAAGATGATTTACCTTTTGGTATGTAACTTCATAGGCTAGAGAATTTATCTCTAGCCTAAACTTATTAATAGGAGGTTTTATGATTATGAATAAAGATATTAGATTAAAAATAAAAAGTCTTTTAATTGAAATACCTTATAGAGATAGAGTAAAAAGAGAATTAAATGCATTAACAGATGAACTTGGATTTGATAAGGAAGATATAAAAAAAGTTTTAAATGAAATGTGTGATAAAAAAATCTTAATAGAAAAAGTAGAATATAAATGTCCTTTATGCTCTTATATGCAAAAATTATCTAAAGAATCATTAGATGAATTAATTGAAATAAGTGGTAGTAGTGAATATATTGATTGTGAAGAATGTTATAACAATATTTATATAAAACATAATAATACTGGTTTTATTTATTATGATGTATTAGATGAAGATAAATTAAATAAATGGTTTTAAATTATATATATTATTGGAGATTTTATGAGTTATAAAAATATTTTAAGTCAAGTTTTAACAATAAGACTTATGGAACTTTACGAAAACAATACTCAAGAAAAAGCTTTAGAAACTATTTCTAAAGAAATTTGTGAAATATTAAATTGTGAACCTATTACATTTGTAAAAAATAAAAATGATATATTAGATCAATTACAAAAGATTATAACTATTTTAAATAATATGGATTCTAATAAGAAAAGTAATGAAATATCTGTAATTTTCAAATCATTAAAAGATATTGATAAAACTATAAGAAAAATAATTACTGAGGATATATCTAATGATTAAATTAGACCCAGGTTATAATCTTGTAGTATTAGACAATAAGTTTTGTTTATTTAAATCTTGTAGAGTTAAATTAGGAGTATCAAAATATGAAAATGTTGCTTGCTTTACTAGCATTATTTTACTTAATAGATATTGTAAAGAGCATTTCAAAAATAACAATATTGAGAAATTAAATAATACTTTAAATGATTTATACAATTTATTAGAGCACAATAGCGTATTTAAGATTATCGTAAATAAGAATAAATTAGAAATAAAAAAAACAAATTCCAAATTTGAATGCTATGATATAAAAATTAACAACAAAATAATAGGATATGAACTAACAAAAAGAGAAGCCTACAAAAAACTTTTTACTAGATTTATTATGTCACTCATGGACAATGGTTACAAAATCAAGGAAATAATAGAAGTACTATTATATATAGAAAAAGATATTACAGGGTAGGTATAAAATGGGTGTTAAGAAGAATAAAGAGTTAATGGCTATAATGGCTAAAATGAACAAAAAGTTTGGAGATAATGCTATAATGATAGCAGGAGAGCATATGGAAGAACTTTCAATAAAAAGATATCCAACTTCTTCAGATGATGTTAATGCTATGCTATGCGGAGGAATACCTCAGGGCAAGATAATAGAAATAATGGGGGAAAACTCTTCAGGTAAAACGAGTTTCGCTTATGAGATAATAGCACATAATCAAAAACTTGCTAGAGATAAAGCTAAAGCAGAGGGTAAAGATAATTATGACTTTTGTTGTGGTCACTTTGAAACAGAAAGTTCTATGGATATAGAATACTGTAAGATGCTTGGTATTGATATGGATCAATTTGTATATTGGGATCAACAAGATATGACTGCTGAAGAAGGACTTGATATGCTTATAGCATTAGTTAATACAGGAAAGTTTAGGATAATTACTTTAAATTCAGTTGCAGGATTATTGCCAACTGCTGAAAAAGAGGATGAAATGGGAAAGGCTAATATGTGTTTAATTCCTCGTATTATGAGCAAATTATTTAGAGTAGTTACTGCTGCTTGCACTAAACATAATTGCACATTAATATTTATTAATCAGCTTAGAGCCTCTCTTGACCAATATAAACCTTCTGACTCAACTGGGGGGAATGCATTACGCTACTATTCTAGTCAACGTATGAAAATGAATAAGGTAAAAGTACAAGCAGGCGATCCTATTTCAGCAGAAGAGGGAGTTAAAATTAACTGTTCTATTATGAAAAATAGATGTGCTAATTTAACAGACCCTTATAAAAAATGCACTATATATGCTAGATACGGAAAAGGAATAGATAATCTAGTAACACTTCCTGGATTATTAATAGAAAATGGAGTAGTAGAACAAAAAGGAGCTTGGATTAGGCTTTATGATGATACTACAGGAGACATAGCTACTATAAATGACATGGAATGTAAGTGGAATGGTAAGAATGCATTTATAGAAGGATTAAAATCCAATGATATTTTATTAAGTTTCTTAAGAAATAAATTAGATATGATTATCGGTAATACTGGCAATATTCAATCTATGACTGATGAAGAGATTGAAGAGGCTAAAAAAGATAATAATGCTGAAGACATAGAAAACATAGATAAAGAATTGGAAAAAGAAAATAATTAGTATATACATATTAGCTCACATTAATTTGTGAGCTTTTTAAATTTTATATAAAACGAAAGGATGTTTTGATTATGTTAAAAGAAAATACTATTAAATTATTAGCCAAATTATTAGATTGTTGTTATGGAGATATAGAATTTCTAAATAATTTAGATTTTGATACTATAAGTATAGATGAAGTCTTAAATAATGTTGAAATTTATGAAGAAGATAAAAAGATAGGAATAGATGATATAATTATTTCTTATATTAATTTAGCAATACCAAAAATTCAATCTGATATATTAGATAAATTATCAGAAGTTGAGGATAATTTATTTGATACTATATCAGATTTAGAAGATGCTTTTGAAAAAGATAATGATCCTAAACTTGAGGAAAAAATAGATAAATTAAATGATACTAAAAGCTCTGTAGAGTATGTTATTAGCTTAATAAAAAAAGATGGATTATTAGAATATATTGAAATATTCTCAGCATTAAGATATACAACAGTAGGTATAAGAAATTCTGAAATTGAAAGCATATGTTATGAATATTGTAAAGAAGAATTAGATTATTTTGAAGAATTAACAAGTTTAGGTTTATATTAAAAAGTAAAGCTCACATTAATTTGTGGGCTTTTTAAATTTTATATAGTAATATATATAATATTATTGTATAAGAAAGGATGATTAAAATGGGATTAGATAGAGTTGAATTTAATATAGAAAAGAAAGGTGTTATTTTATACTCTATAAAAGAATGCTTAGAAGATGCTAAAAATTTAAATAATAAAGAGCTTTATAATATTATTGAAAAATTAGAAATAGATACATTGAAATCTTTATCAAAACAATTAATTTTAAGTGGTAAAGAATATGAAGTATTATATAAATTTAATAAGACTCCTGGTAAGAATTATTCGGAATATAATGCTTTAATACTTAGAAATTGTGGTAATTTTACTACGCTTTTAACAATAGCTTGCATTTAGCTTAGATAACCCTTTTGCTATATAAATCAATAGATATATAATAGTAGTAAAGGAAGTGGTTACAATGCATAAAGATGTTAAATATTTTCGGCTAATGAACAAAGATTCGGTAATTTTAGAATTTAAAGTTTCCAATAGTTTAATAAATCCTATAGAAGTAATTAAAATTTATACAGAGGATTTATTCATTGATGATTTGGAAGAGTGGATATCAAATAGAATTATTCCAACAAATAGAGAACATATAGAAAGAGTTCTTGATACAGTAAATCTTAAAAATCCAAGACCAATAGATATACTAAGAATAAATCATGCTTGTTCTTTAAATGATACTCTTTGGATTAAGGAAATTAATGAAAAAAATATATATGGAAAAGATTTAAATTGGAGTGAAGTTGACTTGTATTCGGGCTTTAAAGAGGCTTTAGGATTAGTTGCTTTCTTTGGAAATACAAGTTCATTAGGTGGCAATTTAAGAACGCCTGAATTAACCACTAACGGAATGTTAGGAAAATCTTGGAGAATAATAGATAGCCAAATAAAGCTATACAAAAAAGGAACATCAGGAGCCTGTAATACAGGGCGAGAGCCGTTTTCGGAGTTATTAGCTAGTACTATTTTATCATTTACTGATATAAACCATATATCTTATAAAATTGATACTTGGGAAGGAATCTTATGTTCTGTGTGTGATTTATTTACAACAGAAAAAATTGGCTATATTCCAATGAAAGATATATTAGCTTTAGAGTTTGGAACAAAAACCAAATGGACATATTCTAAAGTATTAGAAGTTTGTAAAAAATATAATGTTGATGAAGAGTTTAAAAAGATGTTATTTTTTGATTACCTTATAATTAATCAAGATAGACACTTTGGAAATTTCGGATTTACGATAGATAATGATACTAGAAAAATTATAGGTTTTATGCCACTATTTGACCATGGGTATAGTTTAGGAAATTTTATGTTAAGTGAAGATGAAATTGAAGAAAAAATAAAAGAGCGTGGCACATTCCCTAATGCTAGATTATTAGATCAAGGTTTAGAACTAAGTAATGAAAGATTTTCAAAAAAAATAGTAAAAGATATTTTAACTCATTTAGATAAATTGGATGATTTAAATATTCCAAGTGAAAGAATTAATTTAGCGAAAAGCATAGTTAAAAGAACCATTAGTTTGTTAAAATAATTAATTTTAAGGATGATTTTTATGAAAAAAGTTACATTTAAAGATGAACAAGTAAAATTTGTACCTAAAACTTTTAGAGAATTAAAATCATATGATTTAATCGACTTCTCAAATGTTTTAGAAGAAGAACTTAGACCTCTTAATAAAGAATATTTAAAACTCCCTCTTCAAGAGGGAGTTTTTAGAATACCATTAGAACCTGGCCGAACTTTTACTGATAAGATTAATTACAAATTTGCAAATCAAGAAAAAATAATAGATTATATTTATTTTAAAAAGGATATTATAGATAATAAAAATATTATATTCCTTGAAGTATATCATTATTCTCCAATAGATTATAATTTTATACCAATTTTTAAAATTTTATTAGAATCTGATACTTTAGAGATTAAAGAACCTTTAAGAATAATTATTGACATTTGTGTAATTGATTTTGTAGATCATGAGAAAAAGAAATTTACTAAGCAAATGGAACAAGAAACAATAAATTTAAATGTTCAAATGTTTTTTAATTTTATGGGCTATATAAATGAAACTTTAATGAATAAAGATACTATCATTAAAACTATAAAAAAGAAAAATATTAGTAATAATGCTAAAAGTATCACAAAATGTAATAAAAAATCTGTTCAAATATTGAATAAAGATAGAGTTTTATATAAAATTAGTGGTAGCGATAACACAATTAAACATTTTAGGAAATATCATAGGCATATTGATAGTTGGGGTGTTATTGGACATGCAAGACATTATAAAAATGGCAAAACAGTTTGGGTTAAGCCTTATACTAAAGGCAAAGGCAATGAAAGAAAACAAAAAATTTACAAATTTAAAGAAAGTAAAGATGATGATGGAGGATGATGATTATGGAGTTAAATAAACAACAAGAAGATGCAGTAAAAAACTCTTACGATAAAGATACTGTTTTAATAGCAGCAGCGGGTTCGGGAAAGACAAGAGTGTTAACTGAAAGGGTTGCTTATATTATAAAAGAAGGTATGGCAACTCCTGATGAAATATTGGTTCTCACATTTACTAATAAAGCGGCTAATGAAATGAAAGGAAGAATTGAAAAAGAGTGTGGAAAGTTAGCTGATTTAACATGTGGAACTTTTCATTCAGTATTTTTACATTTATTAAGAAGAAAATTACATTTATTAGGTTGCGAAAAATTTGATATTACAGAACCTTACGCTCAAAGAAAAATAATAATGAATTTATTAAGAGAGGCTAGAATACAATACGAAAAAGATGATATATCTAAATATTTATCAACTATTTCAAGTTTTAAAAGTGAACTTATAAATCCTACTCAAGCTTGTAATATGGCAAAAAGCAAAGATCAAAAGTTTATAGCAAATTTATATACTTTATATCAAAATTATTGTTGGAAAAATAGATTGTTAGATTTTGACGATATCCTCGTTTATAGTTATGTTTTATTATATAAAAAAGATGTTGTAAGAAATTACTTACAAAAGAAATATAAATATATTTTAGTAGATGAAGCACAAGACTGTAATAACGCTCAAATGACATTATTAACTTTATTAAAGAATGATAATAATATTATGCTTATAGGTGATGATTGGCAGGCGATATACGAATTTAGAGGGGCTAGACCTGATTTTATTGTTAATAATGAAAAAACATTACCAGGCTCAAAAGTAATGTTCTTAGAAAATAATTATAGAAGCACTAAAAATATAATTAATGCATCTAACTCTATAATTAAGAATAACACAGACCAAATAAAAAAGAAAGTGAAAGCTGTTAATCCTGATGGAGATAAAGTTAAATTAACTTGTTATCAAGATAGCGATACTGAGGTTCATTTAATAGTTAGTAAAATATATAGATTGGTTAAAAATAATAAGTGTAACTATGAGGATATAGCTATTCTTTATAGAACAAACTATTTATCTAGAGCTTTTGAAGAAGAGCTTTCTAGTCTTAATATTCCATATACTATAACTGGTGGTTTAAAATTTATGGAAAGAAAAGAAATAAAGGATATAACTTGTTTTTATAAATTAAAACATAATCCTTATGATGTAGATTCTTTTAAAAGAATATTAGACCAAATTAGAGGTGTCGGAAAACAATCTATAGAAGAAATAATATATGCAGCTAAACAAAATAATTTAAATTATATAGAAGTATTATCTAAAGTAAAAACAAATAGAACTACAGTTTTACCTTCAATATATAATATATTAACTCAAGAATTAAGTATTTATAAGTTTGCACAACAAATAATAAAAGTTATGGGTATGATTGAAAAATATCAAAAACAAGATACTGAAGAGGCTGAAGAAAGAATAAATAATATAGGTGAATTTATTAATATAGCAAATTCTAATAATGATTTAAGTTTATCTGATTTTATTGATGTTATAGCTTTATCTTCATCAAATGAAGAGGAAAATAACAATACAGTAAAGCTTATGACAATACATTCATCAAAGGGACTTGAATTTAAACATGTTTTCTTAATAGCTTTAGAAAATAATATTTTACCTCATTCCATGGCAAAAAGAGAAGAAGATGTAGCATCTGAAAGAAGATTAACGTATGTTGCAATGACTAGAGCAAAAACAAATTTATATTTATCTTATACTAAAAAAAGAACATTGTTTGGAAATACAAAAACTTGCGAACCTTCTATATTTGTTTATGAATTAGATAAAAAATATATAGATAAAAGAATAAGTTAAAGGAAGGGATTTTATGTTAAAAGAATTATTTAAAAGAGCTGAAGAATTAGATTGGACAGTAGATTATGATAAAGATGATGAATCAGTAACATTTAGCCAATACAGCCCTGCTGGCCAAGACTTTTCATTTACTGTTTCTTGTAATAATGAAGATAAACTTTTAGATATTATAAAGAATTATTATGAAAACTATGATATTTCATATGAAACTTATATTTGGCTTGGTAATGATGGTCATGGTAAAAATGGTGCACCATATGATATGAAAGATTTATATGACGATATGGAGTCATGCCAAAATGCAGTTGAAAATTTATATGATGAACTTATAAAATATAAATCCAATTTAGAAGAAAATTTAAATAAATAAGAAAGAAGATGTTTTAAATGTCAACAGATTATAAATATTATGCTGTATTTACAGAAACTAATACAGATTCAGAAGATAAGATGTGTGTTGCAGCTTGTAATAAAAAAGATTTATTGGATACTATAAACACACAGTTGGAATTTCTTTTAGATTTTTGTATAAAGGAAAAAGATATTTATCATGTATTGAATAATAAATTAGATATGAAAGATATAGATAAACTAATAAATAATAATGAAGAATGTGTAAAGATTTTTTGTGAAGGAAATGATAAAGAATTTAATACTGATAAATGCTTATATATTTCAATATATACTTTAGAATATGTTTTAGAAAAGGCTAAAAAAGCAATAGAAGAAGAAATGAAAGAAAAAGGTTTTATAGATGATAGTGATAATACTGAAAGATTTGTAGATGATTTTATAAATAATCATTTATTTGTAGGTACTACAGAATTTATAAATAATGTTTTTTCTGAATTAGATTGGGCTATATCTAATGAAATATTAAAAATAGGAAAAATAGCTGGATCTTCAAGTGCAATTT
>JANZXU010010231.1:0-15969 GCA_027576215.1 Amissidens hainesi | reverse complement strand
CAAATACCTTTAGAAAAATATGTAGACGACATAAGAGAAGAGGGTAAATCTCTAGTTGATTATTATAAGGAGGTTTATGGGGCATAATGATAAATTTGTTTAATCCAAAGAGAAGAAGTTGGAGAACAAGTCTAAATAAAGAAATAATTATTGTTACAATTATAAATTTATTAATTGGAATAATAGCATTGATAACTAAAAATAAAAATATTAAATTTGCCTTTTCATTTAGTAACTACATGTTTTTTATATGCCTAATGTATTTTCCAGTAGCATCTTTTTTAAAACATTTTCGTGGTAAAAGTAAATATGTACATATACTACCTCTAAGTAAAATGCAAATATTTCTAATGGATATAAGAAATTACTTTTGTTTAACGATAATTTATATATTTTCAAATTTAATGATAAGATTTTTTCTTTTAGAGAAATCAGTTAAGTACATATTAGATAATATAAATGTAGTAAATATGATTCCTGTAGTTATATATTATTTAATAGCATTTTTCATACTTGTAAGCTTAATAATATCATTAGGAATAATATTCAAACTTTATAAAACATACTGGACAGTAGGAGTAGTAGTATTTTTAGCAATTTCAAACTTTATTTTAAATGTTTCATTTTCTAAAACTCTAATGACTTTTAAGTTTTGGACAAACTTAAAGTTAGAAGATTTAGTACTTTTAGGAGAAGTAGTTAATATGCAAACTACATATATTCAAAAAGTAATTCCAGTAAGTTACTTTTTAACAACAATTATTCAAGGCATGATAATTATATTTGCTTTTTCAAAATTAAATAAGATAAGTATTGAGTAAAATTAACAAAAGGGGTGTGAGACAATGATAAATTTAAAGAGTAGAAATGTGAGGAGTACAAATAATGTTATAAATTTTAGCTTTTTAGGATTAAATATTCTATTAAGTTTTATGTATATTTTAAATTTAAATTATATGGATTTAGATGATGTTTGGTTGCTAACAAATGGAACTATTTTTGGACTACTACCAATATATTATTTTTACAAACAATTTTCAAGCAAAGGAAAGTACATAAATATATTGCCTATTAGTATGAAAAAAACATATTTAATGACTTTGATAGATTGGTTTATAATCTATTTAGTAAGTAGTCTTATACCATTAATTTTTATGCCAATAAGATTTTATATACCACACTTTGAAGTTATAAATCTCATTAAACTTATACTTAATCAAACATTCAGTTTTTTAAAGGTAAATTTTATAGTTGTTTCAATAATCATAATGATTAAACTTTATAATAAAAATTATTTATTTATTTTAATAGGGATCATGGGATTTATTAAGGTAATTGATTTGATAGGTAGTCAGTCATGCTTTATAAAACAACAAGGCTCACTAACATTACCTAATATATGGAGTGCAAACGTACATTTTATAGAGAATTTTTTAACATTTGTTTTGGCAACTATATTGTTTTTATTTATGTTTAATAAAATAGATAGATTGAGCGTTGAGTAAAATAATTAAAATGGGGATGAAAAGTAATGATAAATTTAAAAAGGAAAACTTTAAGAAACACTAATAATTTTATTAATTTAACTTTATTAGGGATGATTATTTTATTAAATTGGCTATTTATTTTTACAAAAAAACATGGAACTACTTATTGTATAAGCTTAAGTGTAATAGAACCTATATTAGAGTTTATACCAATTTATTATTTCTATAAGCAGTTTTCAAGCAGAGGAAAATACATGAATATATTGCCAGTAAGTATGAAGAAAACGTATTTAACAATTTTTATGGACTGGTTAATAATTTATTTGATAAGTATTTTTATAGTATTGTTTTTAAATAGAATTCATTATGGAAATGATATGAGATTCTATACTACTAATATTTCTTATATTATTAACCAATTTATAAGCACTTTAAAAATAAACTTTATGATTATATCTGGAATAATAATAGTTAAGTTTTATAAGAAAAATTGGATATTAGTTTCAGCAGGATTTATAGCTATATTTAAAACAATTGATTTAATAGGACAATATTGTATTATATGTCAACATAGAAAAATTGACATTAATGTTTGGGGCACAATTGTATATTCAGTAATTGACGTTGGAGTATTGATTTTATTAAGTATATTATTTATATTTATGAGTACTAAATTAGATAAGTTAAGTGTTGAATAAGTATAAATTTGAATAGGGGCGAAAAAATAATGATAAATTTCAAAAATAGGGCGTTAAGAAGTAATAATATTATTATAAACTTAAGTTTTCTAGGAATAAATTTAGTATTTAGTTGTTTATGTGCTTTTAACTTAAAATATGCAGAATTTTTTGATTTGGGTTTGCTTTTAAGTACGAGTTGCTTTGGTTTATTACCAATATACTATTTTCAAAAACAATTTTCAAGTAAAGGAAAACATATAAATATATTGCCTTTAAGTATGAAAAAAACTTATTTAATAACAGTTATGGACTGGTTTATAGTTTATGTAATTAGTGGTTTTGTTGTATTATTAATTTTTAATCAATTTAAATTTGGATATAAAACATATTTTTATACCCCAGGTCTTATTTTTAATGGCATCTTAGGATTTGTAAGAATAAATTTTTTAATTCTTTCAGTAATGATAATACTTAAATTCTACAAAAGAAATAACTTATTAATTTTAGGGGTAGGTGTACTTGCTTATGAGATTATCACTATATTAGGTGATTACTTAGGTAGTGCAAGAATATTTAGTATATTATTTAATTTTAGATACTTAATAAATGATATAGGAATTTTTGTTTTATCAAGTGTAGTGTTTTTCTTTATGATTAGTAAATTAGATAATTTAAGTATTGAATAAGAAAAAACACTAAACGTTAATAACTAAAATTTTTAATACTTTTTACATATTTTAAGCTATAATAAGAATTAATATTATAGCTTAAAATATTTTTAAAAGTAGGTGACAATATGGATATAAAAAATATAGTTCGTGAAAACTATAAAAATGTTGTTAAAAAGACTTGTTGTGATGGAATTAAATTAAAAAAGTCGGCTATAGATATTTCTAAAAGCATAGGATATTCAGAAAATGATTTATTAGAAGTTCCAACTGATTCAAATCTTGGTTTAGGATGTGGAAATCCTCAATTAATTGCAAATCTTAAAGAGGGTGAAACTGTTTTAGATTTAGGTAGTGGAGCAGGTTTTGATTGCTTTTTAGCATCAAAAAAGGTAGGAAATAACGGCTTTATAATAGGCGTTGATATGACTCCAGAAATGCTAACACAAGCTAGATTTAATGCTAAAAAGAATGGATATAAAAATGTTGATTTTAGACTTGGAGAAATAGAAAATATTCCAGTAGCTGATGGAATTGTTGATGTTATTATATCTAACTGTGTTATAAATTTATCTCCTAATAAGCAAAGAGTTTATAATGAAGCTTTTAGAGTATTAAAACAAGATGGAAGACTCGCAATATCTGATATAGTTCTTATGAAGGATTTAACTGAAGATATGAAAAAAGATGAAAAGCTTTATTGTGGCTGAGTTACTGGGGCATCTTCAGTTGAAGAATTAAATTATTATTTAGAAAAAGCAGGTTTTAAAAATATTAAAATAGAAGTTAAACCAGTTTCAAAAGAATACGAAGAAAAATGGGGTCACAACTTAAAAGTTGGTGAGTATATCATGTCAGCTTCAGTAACTGCTAAAAAATTATAATTAAAAGCCCATAAATATAATTAAAAAAATATTATATTTATGGGCTAAATCTATATTTTTAAGTTACTAAACTTTTGTTTTAAATTTAGTTTGGGTTATAGTATTATTTTGCGATATAAGTTATAAATTTATTAAACTCATAAAATTATTAAAAGTTAATTAAATGCTTATCTTCAAAAATATTTTCTGATTTAGTTAATTTCTTATCTTTAACTTTTAAAATTTTATTACATATAGAAGTTGTTGACTTTCTATGAGTTATAAGTAAAATAGTTTTATCCATAGAATTTTCTTTAATTGATTTTAATATTAAACCTTCATTTAATGTATCAAGATTACTTGTAGGCTCGTCTAAGATAAGCATATCACCTTTGCTTAAAAATGCTCTTGCAAGACCGATTCTTTGTTTTTCACCAGATGATAAGTTACCACCAAGTTCTCCAACTTTTGTATCATATGCATTAGGAAGAGTTTTAATAAATTTATCTAAAGAAGCTTTCTTACAAGCTTCAATAACATCTTCTCTAGTAGCATCCCTATTAGCTAGTTTAACATTTTCTAAGATTGTATCATTAAATAAATATGTTTCTTGACTTACTAAAATTTGTTTAGATCTTAGACTCTTTGTAGGAATATTTTTGAGGTCTTTGCCACCTATTGATATATAACCTTTATCGGCATCCCAAAATCTCATAAGAAGTTTGCAGAAGGTACTTTTACCTACACCACTTTCCCCAACGATAGCTACTTTCTCGCATTTATTTATTTTAACAGACATATTAAAAAATACTTCTCTATTACTTTCAGGATAAGAAAAATCAACTTTATCATAAATTGTATTAGAGTTTTTAATTTTTTCTTCACCAGGAATTTCTTCAACTAAAGGTTTTTCATCTAATATATTAAATACTCTTTCTGCTGATGCAAAGGTTTGAAGTAAGTTGTTTGAAAGATTACTTAAAGCAACAACAGGTCCAAAAGAAGAAGCTATTATAACAATTGCAACAATCATTCCCTCGAAAGTTATGCTATTTTGAATGTATAAATTATACCCAATAAATAAGAATGATACTATAGAAAGTGTTATAGTTAAATCAGTTAACATTCTTATTAAAGCTTCATGTTTTTTAACTACTTCAAGCTTTTCATTTAATATTTTAGAATCATCTTCTATTTTTTGAAGTCTTACTGAACTATTTTTAAATAAAAGAGTTTCTTTTAATCCTCTTAAAGAATCTAAAAAATAAGAGTTACTTTCTCCAAATAATTTTCTATATTCTGAAGCAGATTGTTTAGCAAACTTTGAAGAAAAATATGGTATAAAAAATCCAATTATTAAGTAAAATCCTATAGCTAATATTCCAAATAAATAATTAATTTTAAATAGAATAACTGCTATTAGCGAGTTAGTTATTAGAGCAATTGCTATTGGTGCTATTGTGTGAGCATAAAAAACCTCTAAAAGTTCAACATCTGAAGTTATTAAAGAAATTAAATTTCCTTTTTCTTTACTTTCAAGTTTTGCAGGTGCAAGTTTTCTTAAAGCTGAGAATAATTTATCTCTTAATATAGCAAGTATTTTAAAGGCTATATAGTGAGCAGAAAGTTGTTCTATGTATCTAAAAATTCCTCGTAATACTCCACATATAAGCATTAATTTAATTAGTTTATAAAATACATCTAAGTTTTTATTACTTAAAAAATCAGCTAAGGCAAAAGCTCCAAGGCTTGGAATAGCTATTGCAGATAAATAACCTAAAACACCCATGGTTATAGTAACTAGCATGAAGATTATTAAAGGCTTTAGTTCGGTTATTAATCTTGACATTATTTTAAATCCAGACATTTTTCTCAATTTAGCCAACCTCCCTTACATCTTCTAGTTCTTTTTGATTATTAATCATGTTAAAATAAGTTCCTTTTAATTTGTAAAGATCTTTATGATTTCCAGATTCAACGACGTTACCTTTTTTCATAACATAAATATTATCAGCATCAATTACGTTAGCTAATCTATGAGAAATTACTATAATAGTTTTATCTTTTGATAATTCATAAATGCTGTTCCATATAAATGTTTCACTTTCTACATCAACATTAGAAGTAACTTCATCAAAAATCATAATTTCTCTATCTGATAGAATAGCTCTAGCTAAGGCTAATCTTTGTTTCTGTCCACCTGACAGAAGACTTCCCCCTTCACCAACTTTAGTATTTAATCCATCTTTTAAAGAAAGAACAAAATCATAAAGGTTAGCTATTTTTAATGCATTTATAATTTTTTCTTTAGTTGCATCTGTTTTTCCAATATACATATTATCTAAAATTGTACCGTTAAATATGTAACTATTAGTTGATATCAATGTAGCATTTTCATAAATAGAATCTACAGAAATATCATTTATATTTTTATTGTTATAAGAAAGTTTTCCACTAGTAGCTTTATTTTGTTTCATGATTAAGGAAGCAATTGTACTTTTACCACAACCACTTTCACCAACAATAGCAACTAAAGATTTTGGCTTTATTTCCATATTAACATTATTAAGAATATTTCTTTTTCCATCATAACTAAATGATATGTTTTCTAATTTTATTGAAGGAGTTTTAAGTTCATTAGAGTCTACCAATTTAGTATTTTCATTATGATCTGGGAGGTCTAATAATTCAAATATTTTATCTGAAGCTGTTACTCCATTCATTGCTATATGGAAGAATGAACCTAAAAGTCTTAATGGAATAAAAAATTCTGAAGATAATAAAATTATTGCTAATACTCCACTAATTGATACTTGTCCGTTTTTAAATTGAATAAGACAAACTGTAGTACCAAGTGCAGAACCACCAAATGCAATTAAATCCATTACGCTAATAGAATTAAGTTGCATTGTTAAAAGCCTCATTGTAATTTTTCTAAAGTTTTCAGCTTCTACATTCATTTCTATATGCTTTTCTTCATCCATATCAAAAACTTTTAAAGTAGTTAATCCTTGAAGATTTTCTAAAAATGTATTTCCTAAGTTAGAATAAACTCCCCAATACTTTCCTAATATTCTTTTTGCAATCTTCATTATTAAGATAATTGATATAGGGATTAAAGGTACACAAATAATAAAAACTAAAGCAGTTTTAAATGATATAAAAGATAAAAATATAAATAAAACTATAGGAACTATTAAAGAATAAAATAATTGTGGAAGATATTTTCCAAAATAAATTTCTAAAGATTCTACACCATCCATAGCTAATTGTATTATAGTAGAAGTTTGAAACTTTTCATTGTAGTTAGTTCCGAGTCTTAAAAGTTTTTTATATATTTTGTTTCTTAAAAGAATTTTAGCTTTAGTTGATGCTAAAAAAGAAAACTTTCCAGCATAAATATTGCTTATAAATTTAATTGCGATAAGACCTAAAATTATGCCAAAAGTAAAATAGCTTATAGGCTTTTTGTAATATATAGAATTTATAATGTTAGTTATTAAAAATATTATTATAAAGTTACAAAAAGTTGAGATTAAATTAAATGCGACTGTTAACCCCACATATTTTTTAGACTCTTGGCAAAGATTTATAAGTTTTTTATTAATCATCATAAAAAATATCTCTCCTTAATATAGTATATTCTACATATTAGCATAAGTGATATTCATTATCAATAATATTAATTTATTTGCAATTGATAATGAATTTAAAGAAATTAATATTAAATTCTCATTTAATAATTAATACATTAATTTAATGTAAATATATTAATTTTAATAATATATAAATTTTATTTTCTAAAAATTAACTATATAAAATAAAAAATTTAAAATAAAAAGATATATGATAATACGAATTTTTTAAACAGCATATGTTGACAGAGATGGAAAGGGCGTTTATAATTTACTTGTTATTGATAATCTTTATCAATTAATTATAAAAAGATAAAGAGATTTTGTTTAATTGATAAAGATTATTTATTAAAGGTTTTAAATACATAAAGATAATTTTGAAATACTTAGAAGTTAAAAATGCATAAAATGCTTTAGGAGGAAAAAGTAATGAAAAAAAGTTTATCTAAAAGAGTTACGGAAATATTATTTTTAACAAGCATAGGAGTTATTGGATACACTACTATGGATGTAACTTCTGCTTATGCACAAACTACGGATAAAAATTTAAAAGCGGAAGTAACGGTAAATCAAAGTAAGAAAGAAGAGGTTAAACATATACTTAACATTACTAAAATTGAATATGGTTCATTTTATGGTGGAGATGTTGAATATAGAATTAATTACAATAGTGATAGTAATTACCAAAAAAGTATAAGTGAAATTTTGGTGAATGATAAGAAATATTCTAATGAAAAGAATCAATATAGTTTTCATTATTATGGAATGAGATTAGATCCAGTTGGTTTTACTCAAGATAAAAACAAAGTTGTTATTAAAGCAAATAGATATAAAGATGTTGAATTAAGCATAAAAAAAGATGGACAACTTTTAGATTATAAAGAAATTGAAAGTGATATGCCAAAACTAAATGTTGGATCAACTCTTAAAGTCGAGGAAGGCACACCTATAGATTTAAATAATGGAATAAGTGCTAGTGATAAAAAAGATGGAGATTTAAAAAGCGAAATAAAATTTAAAGCAGAGGGTCTTGATTTAAAAAATCCTAAAGTTGGAGTTTATAAGGTTACTTATCGTGTGACTAATAGTTTAGGACAGACAGTAAGTGCAACTAGACAAGTAGAGGTTATTAAGAAAAATAATACTACTTCAAATACTAATGTTAATGGAAATCAAAAACAAATAAAAATTACTGATAAAATTGCTGATGGAGTTTACACTTTGGGATTTAAAGCATATAAAGAAGAAAATCCCAATAAAGAATCAATGCTAGGTGGATTTTTTGATAAAAATATAAAAGTAACTGTTAAAAATGGTAAAATAACATTTAAAATGTTAAATCTTATGAATGCAGATTTATTACTTGATTTTAGAATGGAAAGCAAGAACAAATACAACGAGAGTAAATCAGAATGGGTAGGAGAGCCTGATGCACAAGGCCTATATTTTATGCAAACATTTGAATTTCCAGTAGAAGATTTATTATCTAATCATACAGCATGTGTTCTTGTTAGTGCTATGGGTGGAAGAAAGAGTCATATTGGAAATACTGATAAATATAGAAAAGCAAAATTTGTATTTGATAAAAATTTAAAAGAAGGTTGGAATGGTTTTGAAGTTCTTAAAAATCAAAAAACATCAGAAGAAATATTAAATAAAGCTTTAAAAAGTGCTGGATTAGATAGAAATTCAGATGGAAAAGTTACTGATGAAGAAATATCAGCTCCTAAGTATGAAGTTGATTTAAGTGATAGTGAAATAACAGATATATCTAGATTAAAAAAGCTTAACAGTAAAGTTAAAATTTTAGAATTAAATGGAAATAAAATTCATAAGTTACCAAAAGGCATTTTTGATAATCTTGTAAACTTAGAGATATTGTATTTAAATGGTAATAGAATAAAAGAATTGCCAGATGGAATTTTTGATAAATTAATCAATTTAAAAAGATTAGGATTATCAACAAATATGATTGAAAAATTACCAAAAGGAATTTTTGATAAACTAATAAATTTAGAAGAGATTCAATTAAGCAGTAATAAAATTATGAAAATAGAAGATGGTATATTTAAAAATTTAATTAAGCTTAAATCACTAGGTATTTCAAGTAATAAAATAATAAAAATAGATGATAATGTTTTTGAAGGATTAGAAAATTTAGAAAGAATATATGCATATGAGAATAAGTTAAAAGATATTCCTACAAGTATTGGAAAACTAAAAAATATTAAAAGATTGAGCTTAAATGATAATAATATTACAAGTGTTCCAAAAGAATTATCAAATTTAACAAATTTAACGGAATTAGACTTACATACAAACTTTATAAAGGATTTTCCTAAAGAGATATATAAAAATATAAAAAATATAGGAAAATTAGATTTATCTGACAACTTAATAAAAGAAATACCAGAAAATATATCAGAAATATTTTCAAGTTCATGTAATATAAATTTTTCTATGAATAAAATAAATAATATTCCTAACTTAAAAAATAATAATTTCAAATTATATCCACAAAAATGTGTTATGAATTTAAATTTATCTGCTAAAGATGGAAAAATAACTTGGAATCAAGATTTATCAACTTTAGATTTAGCATATTGGACACATATGTTTTATAGAGATACACCAAAAAATTTAGTTGAATATAAAAATATTATGGAAGATAAAAAGAAAAATAAAGATATAAAAGAAGTATTGCATGATAGAGGCTATGATTGGAGTATAATAACTGAAATACAGAAAAGAAACAATAAAGGAAACTTTATTACTATTAAAAAATTTGTAAATTCAAATGACAATAATAATTTGAATGGAACTTTTGATGATTCCGAGATGAAAAAAGGTTCTGAATATAGAATTGTTAAAAGGGTATTTTTCAATCAAGGTTCTGGAGATATAAATATATTTAATGACGTAGCAACAAGTTTTGCAACAAATGATGCAATAAAAAAGGAAAATAATAATAAAGAAAAACATAAAGTATATGATATAAAAGCACAAATATTAAAAGAAAATGCAAACGAACCATCAATGGCAGCAAACTATATTAAGAAAGTTAGTTATGAAACAGAGAACGGTAAACATTATATTGTAGTTAAGTTAGATAGAAGTGACTGGATGAGTAATATAAAAGCAACAGTTGATGGAAAAGAAATTTCACCAGAAATTTTAAATAAACAGAAAAATTCTGATGGTGAAGAAGCAAGTGATGTTAAATTTGAAGTAAAAGATATAAACTCTAAAATTGCTTTAGGAATGAATGTTAAACCAATGGGTAATGGAAAAGTTTCATTTAGAATTGTACCAGAAGAAGAGTCAATAAAATTAGTAAAAGCTGATGAAATAAAAGAAAATAATAATACTAAAGAAACTTCGCAAGAAAAAGAAAATTCACAAGTAAAAGAAACTTCAAGTAAAAAAGATGAAAATAAAGAGAGTAAAGAAAAATCTCAGGTTGAAATAGAAGCAATTAAGAAGGAAGTTGAAAATAAAAAAGAAGAGCTTAAAAAAGTAAATGAAGAACTTGAAAAAGCTAAGAAAAAAGTTGAAGAAGAAAAGAATAAATTAAATGTTCAAGTTAAAGAGAAAAATGGTATTTATACTATAAAAGTAGATATATTAAAAGAAAATGAAAACGAACCATCAATGGCGGCGAACTATATTAAAAAAGTCAGCTATAAAGTAGAGAACGGAAAACATTATATTATAGCTAAGTTAGATAGAAGTGATTGGATGAGCAATATAAAAGCAACAGTTGATGGAAAAGAATTTTCACCAGAAATTGTAAATAAAGAAAAAGCTTCTAATGGTGAAGAAACAAGTGATATTAAATTTGAGGTGAAAGATTTAAATTCTAAAATTGGCTTAGGAATAAATGTTAAGCCAATGGGTGATGCAAGAGTTTTATTTAGAATAGTTCCTAAGGAAACATCTGTAATAGAAACAGATATTAAAACTGATAATCAAGATTTAAAAATTGAATTAGAAGTCGAAAAAGCTAAATTAGAACTTGAAAAAATAAAAATAGAATTTGAAAAAGTAAAAACAGAATTTGAAAAATCAAAATTAGAGCTTGAAAAAGTAAAAGAAGATAAATTAGAAACAAGTAATTCTGGAAAAATAAATTTAAAAGAAAAAAACAAAACGTATGATTTAAAAGTAAAAATATTAAAAGAAAAAGAAGACAAACCATCAATGGCAGCTAACTATATAAAAAAAGTTAACTATGAAGTAAAAAATGGTAAGCATTATATTATAGCTAAGTTAAATAGAAGCGATTGGATGAGTAATATAAAAGCAATAGTTGATGGGAAAGAATTTTTACCAGAAATTATGAATAAACAAAAAAATTCTAATGGTGAAGAAACAAGTGATGTTAAATTTGAGGTAAAAGATATAAGTTCTAAAGTTACTTTAGGAATGAACGTTAAACCAATGGGTGATGCAAAAGTTTCGTTTAGAATTGTACCAAAAGAAGAATCAGTAAAATTAATAAAAGCTGATCAGATAAAAGAAAATAACAATATTAAAGAAATAAAAGATTCTTCAAGTAAAAAAGATGAAGATAAAGAAAAAGCTCAAGCAGAAATAGAAGCAATTAAGAAAGAAGTGGAAAATAAAAAATCAGAGCTTGGAAAAATAAATCAAAATATTAAAAAAACTAAGCAAACACAAAATGAAAATAACAATGTTGTGTCAGAAAAAAATAGTGATAATGAAAATCAGTTTTATATTGATACAGCACAAACAGAAAGTAGTGGTAGTAAAGATGAGCCTATAAAAGTTTTATCACACAAAGTCGATATGAGTGCTTTTGGTAATAGAATAAATTCTAACAGTGTAAGTGAACAAGCTATAGGAAGTAGAAATACTTCAGATTCAGATGGCTTCCAAAGTTTATCTTCATTAGCTACTAGTGATTCAAGTACTATAGGAGAAGATACTACTTCAAAAGATGCTTCAAATTTAGGAGATGAAAGTAGTAATCAAGATGATCAATATAGTGAACTCGCAGACACAGATTCTGTTGAGTTAGAGGATCTTGGAGATCAAAAGAAAAACGAGCCTAAAGTAGAAGAAACTAAAGCAGAAAAAATTGTAGCAGATAAAAAGTCACCTATTAATTTAAAAGTATTAGGTATAATTGGCGCAAGTGTTTTAGGGTTAGGCGCAATAGTATATGGGGTAACATTAAAATTAAAAAATAAAATAAGAAAAGGAGACAACAAATAATGAGAGGAAGAGTTTTAAAATTATTATTAGCATCAGCAATTTTAATAGGTGGAGCTATAACAGTTCAAGAGAGAGTTTACGCTAAGACAAATACAGATAATGCAATAAAATCAAGTGTATTATTAGCAGAAAATACTGGATTACAAAATGGACAATATAAAGTTTCAATTAAGACTTTTAAGGAAAATAGCGATGAAATGTCAATGGCGGGTCAATATGTCGACCAAACTGCTACATTAGATGTTTTAAATGGTAAAAAATATTTAAATATAGGTATATCAAGAAGTGACTGGATGAAGAATATTAAAGTTATTGTAAATGGAAATGCTATACCATTTAAAATTTCAAATAAAGGTGGAAATAATGCAATAGTTAAATTTCAAATACCTGATGTAAAAGCAAAAATTAAATTTAGTATGAATGTTGTACCAATGGGAAATGCAAATGTGTCATTTAGAGTTGTGCTTGGAGATAAATTTACAAAAATAGGTTCAACTAATAGTACAAGCAGTAAAACTCAAAATGTTACAAAAACAAGTACTAAAACTCAAAATGTAGTTGATAACAAACAAACAAATAAGGATACAAATATTCAACAAGACAATGATTCGAAAGATTTACCAGAAACAGGTTCTAAAATTCCAGTAGGTGGGGTAATAGGATTTGGAGCAATATCAGCTATAGCTGGAGCAGTATTAATTAAGAAAAAAATGTAATTAAGAAATTTGTAACTCTATTTTAAGTAGTAGTAACTTAAAATAGAGTTACTTTAAAGTATTTTAGGGGGTCATTAAAATGAAAAAAACAGCAATGATAGCTATGTGTGTAGCTTTAGGTGTGTCGCTAATATCGTGTGGAGGTAGTAAAGCTAAGACATCAAATGCAAATAATGATAAAAGAATTACTGCTGGAAGTGTTGCAATGGCAGAAATGTTTTCAAAGCTAAATATTAAAATATCAGGAAGACCAACAACAGATCATAAAATATTTGATGATTTAAAAAAACTTCCTGAAATAGGATTACCTATGAATCCAGATTTAGAAAGAATAAAAGCTTTGAAAACTGATGTATATGTAACTTCAGGTACTTTACAAGAAATTATTGGAGATAGACTTAAGGATAGTGGTTTAAAGGTAGATTATTGTGATTTAGATTCTTATGATGGAGTAAAGAATAGTATATTAAAAGTGGCTAAAACTTATGGTAATGAAGAAGATGGAAAGAATTTAGTTGAAGAGATTAATAAAAAAGAAAAAGATATTATGAAAGGCATTAAAGACAAACCAAAGAAAAAAGTTATGATTTTATTTGGAACGCCAGGTCATTTTATGTTAGCTAGTAATAAATCTTTTGTTGGAAGTGTTATAGAAAAATTAGGAGCAGAAAACATAATAACTAAATTAAATGTAAGAGGTCAGTATATTCCATTTTCGCTTGAAACAGCATTAAAAGAAAATCCAGATATAATTTTTAGATTATACCACGGTTATATAGATGAAGCTATGAAACAAACAAATAAAGAATTTAAAACTAATGCTCAGTGGCAAAAATTTAAAGCTGTTAGAGAAAATAAAGTTTATGATTTAGATCCTGAATATTTTGGTGTTACAGGTGATATAAAGTTAACTCAGTCTTTAGAAAAAATGAAAAATTATTTATATGAATAAGTTAAGAGGATGGCGTACATATGAAAGATAGAACTAAAACATTAATTATAATTGCATCCCTTTTAGCACTAGTAGTCATATCAGTTGTGGCAATTGGTATAGGCAGCATAAATATATCGGTTAAAGATATTATAGATATATTTTTAGATAAAGGTGATGAAATTAATAGCAGTATAGTTATGGATATGAGATTACCTAGAATACTTTTAGCAATATTTGTAGGTGCGAATCTTTCAATATCAGGAGCGTTACTACAATCTGTTATGAATAACCCATTAGCTGATCCAGGAATAACAGGGGTTTCATCTGGAGCAAGTTTAGTTGCTATATTAATAATGCTTTATTTCCCAGAACTTTATAGTTCAATACCACTAATGGCATTTTTAGGCGCAGTATTAGCTTGTATAATGGTATTTGCACTTTCTTGGGATAATGGACTTAACTCACTTAGAATAATACTTGCAGGTATTGCTGTAAATGCAGTATTTGTAGGTGCAACTAATCTTTTATCAATTTTAAATAGTGATAAAATTCAAGGAGTTTTATTATGGATAAATGGAAGTTTAGCTTATAAGGGGTGGAAAGAAGTTACATATATCATTCCTTATAGTATTATAGGAATTATTTTATCATTATTCTGTATTAAGGGTGCTAATATTTTAGCTTTAGGTGATGATGTAGCTACAAATCTTGGAATTAATGTTACTAAGAATAGAATTTTTATATCTTTAGTTGCAGTATTTTTAGCAGGAATAAGTACAGCAATGGTTGGAATAATTGCATTTATTGGACTTATTGTTCCACATATATGTAGACTTATATTAGGTTCAGATTATAAATATTTAATACCTATGAGTGCAGTGCTTGGAGGAATATTACTCTTATTAGCAGATACTATGGCAAGGTCAATTGCAAGACCAATAGAATTACCAGTAGGAGTTATAATGTCTATACTTGGTGGACCGTTTTTCTTATTCTTATTAAGAAGGAGGAAGGCAAATGCTTAAGATAAAGAATTTTAAGGTAGGATATAACAATAAAGTAATAGTAAATAATTTTGATTTACATGTTAAAAAAGGAGAAGTTTTATCCATAATAGGACCAAATGGTTCTGGAAAATCAACTATTTTAAAAGCTATAGGTAGACTTTTAAAACCTATGGAAGGAATGGTTTATTTAGATGGTAAATCTCTTTGGGACATGAATACTAAAGAAATAGCTAAGGATATGGCTTGTTTATCTCAACACAATTCAGCACCTAAGGATATGACAATAAAGAAAATAGTTAACTTTGGTAGACATCCTCATAAAGCATGGTTTGAAACTTTAAATAAAGAAGATGAGGAAATCGTTGAGTGGGCAATAAAAAAGACAAATCTTTTCCATTTGAAAGAAAAAAACATGGTAAATATTTCTGGAGGAGAAAGACAAAGAGCTTGGATAGCTATGGCGCTGGCTCAAAAGCCTAAAGTTTTATTGTTAGATGAGCCTACAACTTATTTAGATATAAATAATCAAATTGAAGTTTTAGAACTTGTAAAAGAACTTAATGAAAAGCTTGGATTAACTGTTATAATGGTACTTCATGATTTAAATCAAGCTGCAAAATATAGTTCTAATATTTTAGTTATAAAAAATGGAAAAGTTAAGGCTGAAGGAAAACCAGAAGAAATTTTAGATGAAAAACTTATAAGAGATGTATATAACGTAGATATGAATATATTAAAGAA
>JANZXU010009886.1:0-16064 GCA_027576215.1 Amissidens hainesi | reverse complement strand
GATAATATTTTATAAAAGTAAAGGCTACTTTTCAAAGCAAATTAGGATGGTAATTTGTTTATGAAAGGTGGCTTTTTTATTTTCTTATAAAAACTTTAGTTGGCACAATGATTTAAAAAATTTAACTTTATTATGTATAATTAATTATAGGGGTAAATATTAATTAAAATATTATAATTAAGACGGAGGCGAGTTTTTATGATAATAGAAAGGTTAAAGGTTGAAGATATTGGAGAGCTATTAGAGTTATATAAACAACTCACAGATTATGATAATTCAGTAGAAAAATCAGGAAAAATATATAAAGAAATGTTAAAGGATGACAAATATCTATTACTAGTTGCTAAAGAAAATAATAAAATTGTAGGATCTATTTTAGCAGTTTGTTGTTTATTATTACCTTTAGATGGAGGACGTTTTTTAGTTATTGAAGATGTTATTGTTAAAGAAGAAGCTAGAGGAACTGGAGTTGGAAAACAATTAATGAAAGCTGTAGATGAATTTGCTATAGAAAATCATTGTGTATATTCAATTGTAGTTTCTTCGGGCTATAGAACTGGTGCACATAAATTTTATGAGAATGTTGGATTTACAGAAGAAGTAAGAGGATTTAGAAAAGGATATTAAAATATTTTAAAAAGTTATAGATATAAAAAGGTTTTAAAGTTGATTTTATAATTATGAATAAAATAATAGTGACTGCTTTTTAAAGAGAAGTAAAATAATACTTTTCTTTAAAAAGTAGTTTTTTTATTTTACAAAAAATTTACATTAGGTATTTGAAAAACCATATTTATAAAAGTACAATGAAAATAAATGTTATATATTATTTAAAAAATAGGTTTATAAGAGAGGGTGAGATTTTGGAAAGGACTGTTTTAATAACTGGTGGTAATAAAGGAATAGGTTTAGAAACTACTCAAATTTTTTTAGAAAAAGGCTACAAGGTTATTGCATTAGGAAGAGATTTTAAAGATTTTCCTTTTGACGAAGGGGAAAATTTAAAAAAAATTGTTTTTAATCTTAGTAATGTAGATGATATTCCAAATTTTATAAATAGTTTAGGCCAAATTGATATTTTAATAAATAATGCAGGAATAATGAATTCACACAATTATGAAAGCTATCCTAAAGATGATATAGAAAAAATTTTAAAAGTAAATCTTCAAGCGCCTATAAAACTTATAATTGAAGTTTCTAAAAGTATGATTAAAAATAAATTTGGACGCATTGTAAATGTTACATCTGTTGCTGGTGAAATTGGACATCCTGATATTTGGTATGGAATAACTAAAGCAGGTTTAATTAATGCTACAAAAAGCTTTGCAAAAATATTAGGAGATAAAGGAATTGTTATAAACGCGGTTGCACCAGGACCAGTTGAAACAGAAATGTTAAAAGTTATACCAGAAAATAGAAAAAAGGCTTTAAAACAAAGTACTTATACAAAAAGATTTGCAAAACCTTTAGAGATTGCAAAGACTATTTTATGGCTTTCAACTGATGTTCCTGAGTATATAAATGGAATATGTATTGATGTAAATAATGGAGCTTTTCCAAGATAATTATAAATTGTAGGAGAACTTATGAGAGATTATATATTTAAAAGTTGTAGTAAAAAACAAGAAGAGTTTTTAGTTGATAAAATAGTGGAATATAATTTAACAAAAGTGCCACTTAAACAAGAAGAAACATTTACTTCATTAAGTAAAGTTATTGAAATTGATAATGAAATTGTTGGGGGAATAGTTTCAAGGATGTATTGTTGGAACTGTCTATATATCGATACTTTATGGGTAAAAGAAGAATATAGAAATAATGGTTTTGGAAAAGTCCTTTTAAAAGAAATTGAGAGAATTGCAAAAGAAAAAGGTTGTTATCTTATACATTTAGACACATTTACATTTCAAGCAAAGGATTTTTATATTAAATATGGCTATGAAATTTTCGGTGTATTAGATGATTGTCCTAAAGGATTTAAAAGATATTTTTTAAAGAAAAATATTTGAATATTAAGGAGGGAGATTATGCCCCTCCTAATTATAATAAATGATATTATGATGATGTAAAAAAAATTATTATTTAAGCTTAATTTCATTTTCAACATTATGATAAAATTGTAAAATCAAAGAATAAACAGTATCTAAATTGTATTTTTTCCCTAAATTACAATCTTCTAAGCATTCTTTAATAAATAACATTAACATATCAACTCTATTTTTCCTTATTACAGTATGTTTTAGAAATAAGCAATTAAAAATATCATCTTTTAATTTATAGCTTTTATTTTTAATATGAAATGTAATCATATTATCTTCAAATAATATATAAGATTCTTTAAATAAATCCATTCTGTACATTATAATCACCACTTTTAATCTTTTACTTATATATTACAACTATTTATAAATAATATATGTAAATAAATATTTAAGAAATAAATGTAAATAAAAAATACAATAAATTTATTCCTAAAGTGCTGATTATTTAAGGTTATGTAAAATAATTACTATTTAGATTTATATTAAAAATACTATGTTACAATTTATGTAATATGGTGTTTAATAAACGAAAGGAATTGGTATTATGAAAAAATATAGGAAAAGTAAATTAGGTTTATTTTTAAAAATAATAGGAAGTATAGTAGGTGGTGCAGCAATTATTACTTCAATATTTCTTATCTTTGAAGTTAGTGGATTTACAAATGAATTTGAACAAATATTAGGTAAATTCGTAATAGTATATGTGAGTTCTGCTTTAATAGCTTCAATGATAACGGCAGGAACTTTATGGGGCATAGCTTTGATATTAGATAATCAAATAAGAATTGAAGCTAAATTAGAAGAATTATCTATAAAAAGAGAAAATGAAATTATATAAAAAATTATGGAAATAATTAAAAATGCATTAAAAAATAATAATTTTAAAAGTGTACTACATTTAATAACTTTATAATCTGTAGTATCAAAGGGAGGTATGAACAATGAAAATAGTTTTTATGGGAACTCCTGATTTTGCAGTTCCCTCGTTGAAGAAAATGATAGAGAAATATAATGTAAGTGCGATTGTAACACAACCTGATAAACCAAGTGGAAGAGGGAACAAGGTAGCAATTTCACCAGTCAAAGAGGTTGGACTATCGCACCAAATTCTAATTTTTCAACCCGAAAAAATAAAAACAGACTCTATAATTATTGATAAATTAAAAGAAATAAAACCTGATTTTATTATTGTTGTAGCATATGGTCAAATCATAACTAAGAATATACTTGACATACCAAGACTTGGATGTATTTGTTTACATGCATCTTTACTTCCAATGTATAGAGGATCATCACCAATAAATTGGAGTTTAATAAATGGAGAAATAACAACTGGAAATACAACTATACTAATGGATACTGGTATAGATACGGGTGATATTCTTATGAAAAGTGAGTTTGATATATCTGAATCTATGACAGCAGGAGAATTATACAATTTATTAAAAATAAACGGTGCCGAACTGTTAGAGGAAACAATAAATGGAATTGTTACAGGTAAAATTTCTAGGGTAAAGCAACCAAGTGATGGAAGTTCTTATGTAAAGATGTTAAACAAACAAATGGCAAGGATTAATTGGAATGATAGTAGTGTTAACATACATAATTTTATAAGAGGATTGAGTTCTTGGCCATATAAAAATATAAACTCATGGCCAACTGCTCATACTTATTACAAAGATATTTCAATTAAAATATTCAAATCCAAGTCATTAGATACAAATATTATTAAACCACCTGGTTATATCATAGATGCAAATAATGAAGGAATTGCAGTCGCTACCAATAACGGTATTCTGATTATAGAAATATTGCAGTTTCCAGGGGGAAAACCTCTTGAGGTAAAAGAATTTTTAAAAGGAAATAAAATAGAAAAAGGTATTGTATTATCATAATTGATTTATAATATTTGTATACTGAGCATTATAGGTGGATAATACCACCTATAATTTTAAAATACTTATTAAAAATCTCATTCAATCCTCCAATAAACAATTTATTTAATGTTTTTAAGTCCATCAAAAAGTTCGTTAAAAGATTTTTTATTTTTACATCTTCCATAAGATAAAGTTTTATTTTCACCAAATTGAAGCAAAAAGCATTTTGTAAGTTCCTCTACAGTTTGTTCTAAAGACATAAAAAATTGAGTGTATGCAAAATCATAGGAAGGTGTACCTTCTTCAAAATTAGAAATAATTAAAGATTCAGTAACTTGGTCAAGAGGATACATTTTTATATGTAATAGTTCATGTACTATTACTTCTTCAAAATTTTCATGGTTTGGATTATTTACATTTAACATAAGTATTGCTTTTCTGTCATCACAATCAATTTTAAAATCACCTGTTTTCTTAAAATCAATATTATCAATGAATTCTAACTTAATATCCCAACAAGGAGAAATACGTAATTTTTCACACCAACAATCAAAAGAATTTAATATTTTTTCTTTATTAAACTTCATATTAACACCTCTCTTATATAGTTTTAATATAATTTTTAAGTGATTATTAGCTGAATAAGTTTAAATAAACTTTAAGTGTAAGGGTTTATACAATACCTATACAATTAGTATACACTTAATTAACTATTTAAAACAATTTATAAGATTTCAAGGCAAAGATCAAAATAACATTAGCCCTATACACTAGGTTGCAAAATGTGTTTTTTAAATTGTGCTATGATCACTTATTTCCGATGTGTTTATATATGCAAAATAATAATTCATAAATAATTGATAATAAGAAAAAGCATATTTTTCATAATAAAAATTAGACCAAGAAAGACTTGTTTCGCCACATAATTTTTCTAAAGCTAATATACAATTTTGTATTAAAAGAATTTCTCCTTTACCACCTGTTTTTAAGCTATTTAGTAAAATAGTCATAGCTTTATAATAAAACTCTATTTCTTCAGTAGATTTACATATATCTTTAATAAATTGATTTACTACTAGAGAATGTTCATAATCTAAAGGCTCTAAAGTAAAGCTATCATCTACATTAAAATTATTCTTAATAAAACTTTTTAAAAACTTCTCAGTTATAGGCGAATTTAGCTCTATAACATGATTTGTTCTAGATGGAACAAGTTCTTTTTTTATAAGATAATCATAACATTTTTTAAACATCAATAAAGCATAATGGTCTGAATAAAGCTTTTCTAATCTTAAATTAAAACTATATTTTCTTAGTGCATTATCTAAAATTGTATTAATAGCAACTTCAAATTTTCTATCAACTTTATTACATTTTCTATGTTCTAAATCAAATTTCATAAAACCTATAGTTTTTAGTATATATAATATATAAAGTCCTAAATGAACATTTTCTTTGCCTACTTCAGAAGAAACAAAAGCTTTATCTATTTCATAATTATAAATATCTTTTTTAGCTCGAATATTAAACTCTGTTAAATTATTATAAAAGTTTAATAGATAACTAGGATCTTTATCTTTAATTACATTTTGCATTGAAAAATCTTTTCCATTAACATTTATAATATAATTGAATTTAAACTTTGTAAAATCTGAATTTGATACTAATAATTGAACAATTTCATTTGTAATTCTTTTAGTATCTATTTTCATAATAAAATCTCCTTTAAACGATTAAGTTTATTAAAAAATCATTATAATTATAGTTTATGCATTAAACATATACTTAGTAACAGATTTATTATAGAACTAAATAAAGAGCCATAGAAATAAATCTATAGCTCCAAAATTAATTATATTTTGTTTTAAAATTATTCTTCTTCAAAATAATCTTCATCTTCTGTATCTTCATGTTTTAGTTTTCGTATTTCTAAAAAGATAAGTATTGAACTTATTATAACAAAGAGTACTGATAATAAATTTTTATTTTCTGTTTTTGCATATAAGAATACTACTAACATAATTAAGATAGTTATAAAAGCATAAAATCTAATCATTGTTTTCTCCTAAAAAAATACTTGCGTCAATCCCCTAATAACTTAACTATTACTATTTTTAACAGTTTTATGTTTTCTATGTACTAATATCATGTAGATTTTAACATAAAATTTGCTTTTTGCATATTTATTGAAATTAATTTTGTTGTAATAAGATTTATTTAAAAAACTATTAAAATATTTTATGCTTATAGGAAAATATGGATATAATAAGTATTATGTTGAAAATTTTATTAGCTTTGTCAATTATAAATTATGATAAAATAAAATTATTAGTTTAAATTAATGGTTAACATTTAGGAGGAAAAAATGAGGATTTTACATACAGGGGATTGGCATTTGGGTAAAAACCTAGAGGGCAAAAGTAGAATGGATGAACAAGAAGAATTTCTAAAAGATTTCATTAAAATAGTTGAAAGAGAAAAAGTTGATTTAGTTCTTATTGCAGGAGATGTCTATGATAGTAGCAATCCTCCTGCTAGAGCTGAAAAGATGTTTTATAATGCTTTAAAAAAAATATCTGCAAATGGTGAGAGATTAATAGTTATTATAGCAGGAAATCATGATAGTTCAGAAAGATTAGTTGCAGCAACACCTCTTGCAATGGAACATGGAATAATAATGGTTGGAACTCCAAAAACTGTTGTACCTATTGGTAATTATGGAATGCATAAGGTTTTAAATTCGGAGGAAGGTTTTGTTGAGGTTGAAATTAATAATGAAAAAGCAGTGATTTTAACTGTTCCATATCCTAGTGAAAAAAGACTTAATGAAGTTTTATATGGAGATATGGATAGTGAAGAGGAAAGACTTGAAGCTTATGGAGATAGAATAAAGCTTTTATTTGATAATCTTAAAACTAATTATAGAGAAGATACTATAAATTTAGTTTTATCTCATTTATTCACAATGGGAAGTGAAGAGGGCGGTTCTGAAAGAAGTATTACTCTTGGAGGAAGTTATATTGTTAATTCCAATTGCTTTCCAAAAGAAGCACAGTATATTGCATTAGGACATGTTCATAAACCACAAGTAGTTCCTGGAACAGAGAAAAAAGCTAGATATTCAGGTTCTCCAATTCATTACAATAAAAACGAAATTGGATTTAATAAGAAATGTTTTTTGATTGATGTTAAAGCTAACAAAAAGGCTATAATTAATGAAATTGAACTTGATGTTTATAAACCAATAGAAATTTGGAAATGTGATTCAATAGAAGATGCAATAGATAGATGTTTTGAAAATAAGGATAAAAATTGTTGGGTTTACCTTGAAGTTAAAACTGATGAATATATTAGAGAAGACCAAATAAAACAAATGAAGGATTTTAAAAAGGATATTTTAGAGATAGTACCAAAGATAAAATCTAATGAAGAGGATTTAGAAATAGAAAGCCTTTCAGAAAAATCTTTTGAGGATATGTTTAAGGATTTTTATAAAAAGGAAAGAGATGTAGAAGCTAGTGATGAACTTTTAAAATTACTTCTTTCAATAGTATCTGAGGAGGAAAATTAAAATGAAACCAATTAAGTTAAAGATAAAAGGATTAAATAGTTTTATTGAAGAACAAGTTGTTGATTTTGAAAAGCTAACATCACAAGGCTTTTTTGGAATCTTTGGACCTACTGGAAGTGGTAAATCAACTATTTTAGATGGAATAACTTTAGCTTTATATGGAAAGCTTGAAAGAAATAGTACAAACTATATAAACACAAACTGTGATAGTTTGGATGTAAGTTATGAATTTCAAATTTCAGGAAGCGAAATTAAAAGATATCGTGTAGATAGAAAGATTAAAAGGGATAAGAAAACAGGAAATCCTCAATCATATTCTGCAAAAATTATTGAAATAAAAGATGGAAATGAAGAGATTTTAGAGGATAAAAAAACATCCGTTGATAAAAAGTGTGAAGAAATTATAGGACTTAAAATAGATGATTTTACAAGAACTGTGGTACTTCCTCAAGGAAAGTTTAGTGAGTTTTTAAGCTTAAAAGGAAAAGAAAGAAGAGATATGCTTGAAAGATTATTTTCTCTTGAAAAGTATGGAGATAATTTATCCTATAAACTAGGAAATGCAATTAGTAAAGAAAAGACTTCTAATTCAATATTAATTGGTAAGCTAAAAGGTTATGATGGGATAAGTGAAGAAAGCTTAAATATTAAAAAAGAAGAGTTTAAAAGCTTAGAGGAAAAAGAAATTTTAATAAATAAAGAGCTCAAAGAAATAATAACTATATTTGATGAAAATAAAGAACTTTGGAATAATCAAAATGAGTTAAAAGAATTAAGAATAAAAGAAAAAGTTTTAAATGAAAAAGAAGAAGATTTTAAAATAAAGGAAAGAAAAATAGCTTTAGGTGAAGCCTTTAATAATGTAAGTCCTTATATTGAAAGTTATGAAAAAATTATAAAAAATCTAAAAGAAACTGAAGAAAGTAAAAACTATTTAGAAAAATCATTAGAAGAAACAAAAATTAAAAAAGAAGAAATTTATAAAAATTTAGAATATGAAAAAGATAGAAAAGAAAATAAACTTCCTATATTAAAGCTAGAAGAAGAAAAAATAAATGATGGTATAAAAATAAAAAATGAAATAGAAAATTTAAACAAAGATATTTTAAAGATAGAAGAAAATTTAAAATATCTTAAAGGAATAGAAGAACAAAATAAAGAATTAATAATAAAAAATGAAAACCGAGTTAAAAAAGGCGACGAAGTTATAAAAAAAGAAGAACTAAAACTAGAGGCTTTAAATGTTTCTAAAGAATTAAGAGAAAAAATCTGTGAAGGAAACGATATTAAAAAAGATGCAGATAGGATAGAAGAACAAGTTAATAAAAATAATGAAAGATTAAAGAAATCTAAAAAATTATTAGAAGAAAATCAAAATAATAAGAAAAAATTAGAACTAGATTTAGAAAAGAAAAAAGAAGAGTTTAAAAATAAAAAAATCCTATTAGAAAGTTTAAAAAAACCTTGCGAAGATAATGAACTTATAGAACTTGAAGTTAAGATAAAGAATAATGAAAACTCATTTAAAGAATATAATGAGTTAAATGAAAAAATCCAAAATAATAATAAAGTAATCTTAGAAATTTCAAAAAGTTTAGAGGAAAACAGACATAAAGAAAAAGCTTTAAATGAAGATATAGAAAAACTTAAACAAAATAAAAAAGCTTTTGAGGTAGAAACTTTATCACATAAAATAAGAGAAGAATTAAAAGATGGTATGCCTTGTCCAGTATGTGGTTCTAAGCATCATGATTTAGATAATATAAAAGATGAAATTGAACTTAATTTTAATGAAATAGAAAAACAATTAGAGGAAAAGGAAAAAAGATTTAAAGAATTAACGTTTAATGTAAATAAAGATGAAATTAAGTTAGAAAATGAAAGAGAAAATTTAGAAGAAAATAAAAATAAAATTGAATCTTTAGGAGAAACCTTTAAAGAAACTCCATTAAAGGTTTTAAAACAAAATCTTGAAAAGCTAAAAGAAGAAAAGAGCATTTATGAAAATAGAAAAACTATTTTAGAAAAAGAAATAGATGAATTTAAAGAAAACATAAGTTCTTTAGAAAGTCAAATTAAAACATTAAAAAGCCTTATATTAACTGGAGAAAAATTTATAGAAGAAGAAAATGCAGACTTAGAAATAAAGTTAAAAGAATTACATTTAAAAAAAGAAAGACTTGAAGATTTAAGAAAAGAAACTAATATAGAAGATTTTATAGAAGAAAAGAGGACCTTAGACAATAAAGATTTAGAAAAAGACAAAGTACAAAAAGATATAAAAAGATATCAAGAAGCTTTAGATGATTTAAAAAATAAAAAAGATAAAAGTGAAAAGAATCTTAATGATATACAACTTAAAATAGCAACAGAAACGAAATCTTTAGATGAAAAAAATATTTTTAAAAATGAAAAAATAAAAGATTTAAATAAAAAAGTAGGTTCTTATTCTGATTTAGAAAATTCATTAAAAAATATAAAAAATGAAATTGAAGATATAGAAAAATCCTTTGAGCTATGGAATGGGGAAAAAAATAAAATTGATTTAGAATTTGAAAAGAATAACAATCAATTTATAGAAGAGTATAGTAAGTTAAAAGGATTAAAACAAAGAAAAATAGAAGATAAAGAAAAGCTTGAAAAGTCCCTTAGAGAAAATGGATTTAATAAAATTGAAGAGGCAAAAGCTAATGAAATTTCAAAAGAAGAACTTGAAACATTAAAAAGTATTGTAGAAAAATACAAAAGCGAAAAACTAAAAATTCAAGGTGCTATGGATAGTGTAATAAAGAAAATTAACGGCAGAGAACTTTTAGAAAAAAATTGGCTTAAAATTCAAGAAGATAAAAGCATTAAAGAAGATGAAAAGAATAAAGCTATTGAAGAAAAAATAAAGTTAAAAAATGAAATAGATTCAATGGAAAAGAAACTATTAGAGATTAAAGATTTAGAAGAAGATAAGAAAAAACTTGATAAAAAGCTTGGTCTTTTAAGCGATTTAGAAAAATTATTTAAGGGTAAAAAGTTTGTTGAGTTTGTTGCAGCTAATCAATTAAAATATGTTTCAATTGAAGCATCTAAAAGACTTAAAGACATAACAAACGGAATTTATGGTTTAGAAGTTGATGAGGATGGAAAGTTTATTATAAGAGATTATAAAAATGGAGGAGCAAGAAGAGATGTTACAACACTTTCAGGGGGAGAAACTTTCCTTGTATCGCTATCTCTAGCATTAGCTCTATCTTCACAAATTCAGTTAAAAGGAACAGCACCACTTGAATTATTTTTCCTTGATGAGGGCTTTGGAACATTAGATGAAAATTTATTAGAAGTGGTAATGAATTCCTTAGAAAAAATCCATCACGAAAAGTTAAAGGTTGGAATTATAAGTCACGTGGAAACTATAAAAAATAGAGTTCCAGTAAAACTTATATTAACACCAGCAGAAGCAGGAAAAGGTGGAAGTAAAGTTAAGATAGAAAAAAATTAATATTTAAGTTAAGTCTTAAAGTTATATGTAAATCTAAAGGCCACTAGAAATTATATGTTCTAGTGGTATTTTAAATTCTATAAGTTATTACACATTAAAATCTAAATAGCATAATATAAAATTAAAAATGCTATTAAGGAGAATAATTAAAGGTGGATAGAATTATTAAAGGTAAAATTAAAGATATTACAAATAATTTTTATAAATATTTATTAAATTTGCAAAACGTAAATGCCATAGGGGTTGGATGGAAATGGGTTAATAGAATAAAGACACCAGAACCTTGCATAAATGTCTTTGTAGACAATAAAATAAAAAATAATTATTTACCATCAAATAATATTATTCCTAAGATGTATATGGGAATAAAAACAGATGTTATAGAAACTGGAATAATGAAAGCTTCTTCTAATGATTTGTTTTCAGATGATTTTAAGTCAAGACCATTAGAAGGGGGATGTGGAATAGGATGTTTAGGAGTAGAGGTAGATGGAAGTTTAGGTTGTATAGTAACTAAAATAGTAGAGGGACAAAAGCAATTTTTTATTTTAAGCAATAATCATGTAATTGCTGGATTAAATAAAATGCCAATGGGAACTCCAATTATACAGCCAGCTTTTCCAGAAAAAGAAGAAAATATAGTTGCAAGGTTAAGTAATTTTATAGGTATAAACTTTTTAGAAGATAATCCTGAATCAGAAAATCTTGTAGATGCAGCAGTTGCAAGAATCAATAATGCTTCATGGGTTTCTAATAGAATAATAGGTCTTGGGGAGATAAAAGGTGTAAGAGAAATAATTGAGGATACATTTGTTAAAAAAGTTGGACTTGCAACAGGAATTACTAAAGGTCAAATTTTAGCTATAGAGACAACTAATAAAGCTCGTTTTAAAAATGACAAAAGTGCCATTTTTAAAAATCAAATAATATTAATTTTACCTAATGCTTCAGGAGATTCGGGAGCTGTAGTAGTAAATAATAATGAAGTACTAGGACTTATTTTCAGTGGATCAGAGGCTAAAAATATTGTAATAATGAACAATATAAATAACGTATTAAAAATGTTAAATGTACAACTTTATATTGGCTAAATATGAAATAAATTAAACATAATATTCGAATAAGTGGTATATAAAAATTATTTTGGAAAATATAAGTTATTTTAAAGATATTTTAAAATAACTTATATTTATGCATATTATTAATTAATACTATATATGTATACAAGTTTTTAAAAAGATTTTAGGCACATAAACTTTTTTATACAATTAAATATTAAGTAATTTAACCACATTTTTTGTAGTAATTTCTAAATTCTTCTCACCATTTTTAAGAGCATTTTCTAAAGAAGAGGAACTTTGCATTATGCTAAATATTGAGGTTATGCCTTCATCGTATAGTTTATCAATTCCTTGTCCAAGTTCTCCACAGAAAGCTATAACTTTAACATTTGCTTCTTTCGAAGTTCTTGCTATACCAAGTAAAGTTTTTCCATAGAGAGTTTGAGAATCAATACATCCTTCGCCAGTAAATACAAAATCAACATTTTTTAATTTCTCTTTTAAATTTGTATGTTCTATTATTAAATCAATTCCTTTTTTTAATTTTCCATCTAAAAATGCGACTAAACTAGCTCCAAGCCCACCAGCAGCACCAGATCCTTTTAAGTTAAATACGTCTATATTTAGAAATTCTTTTATTAAATTTCCAAAATGAATTAAGTTTTTATCTAAAATTTTAATCATTTCAGGTGTAGCACCTTTTTGAGGACCAAAAACATAGGAGGCACCATTTATTCCAGTTAGAGGATTTTCTACATCACAAGCCACTTCTATTGTTACATTTTTCAATCTTTTATCTAAGTTATCTAGGTTTATGGTTTTTAATTTATATAAAGAACCTCCACCAAAGGGAATATCTTCTTTATTTTCATCTAAAAGCTTTCCACCTAAAGCTTGAATCATTCCAGCGCCACCATCATTAGTAGCACTTCCACCTATTCCTATTATTATATGATTAACATTTAAATCTAAAGCTTTTTTAATAAGCTCTCCTGTTCCGTAGCTTGTAGTTATTAAAGGATTTCTATTATTTTTGGCAATTAAATTTAAACCACTAGCAGAAGCCATCTCAATTATGGCAGTTTTGCTATTTCCAAGAATTCCAAAAAAAGCTTCAATTTCTTCACCTAAAGGATTTAAAACTAAAGCTTTATGTATTTTCCCATTAGTTGCAGTAACTAAGGCATCAACAGTTCCTTCACCACCATCAGCTATAGGTATTTTTATACATTTAGCGTTTTTTAAAACTTTATTTATTCCTCTTTCTATAGCGTTACATGCTTCTTTTGAGGTCATACTTTCTTTAAATGAATCTGGTGCTAATAAAAATCTCATACGCCATTGTCTCCTAAGTTAAAATTATCTTAAATTTATTATACTATGAAATTTTTAAATATTTTTAATGTTTAAAATTATTTAATTAATAATTAAATTTGTATTTATAAAATAAGTGTAAAGTCAAATTATAAGATGCTTTATGATAATTTTTAATTTGATGTATTATTTTTGAACATCAAATTAATGGTTTTACAAACCATTTACGTGGTGCTAATATGTATTAAAAAGATTAAGGGAGGCGTTTTAAGGTGGACGTAAAAGAAGAATCTTTAAAACTACATAAAGATTATACGGGCATTTTAAATATTGAAGGTGCTATTGATGTTAAGGATAAGCATGACTTATCTATTGCATACACTCCAGGAGTTGCAGAACCTTGCAAGGAAATTGCTAAAAATAAAGATAAAGCTTATGAATACACTATAAAAGGAAAAACAATTGCAATAATTACAGATGGTACTGCTGTTTTAGGTCTTGGAGATATTGGAGCAGAAGCAGGTCTTCCAGTAATTGAAGGTAAAGCTTTACTTTTAAGAGAATTTGGAGGGGTCAATGCTTTTCCAATATGTCTTGGTACTAATGATCCTGATGAGATAATAAATACAATAACTAATATTTCAGGTGGATTTTCTGGAATACATCTTGAAGATATAAAAGCACCTAAATGTTTTTATATAGAGGATGAACTTAAAAAGAAACTTGATATACCAGTTTACCATGATGACCAACATGGAACAGCAATAGCAACACTTGCAGGTCTTTATAACGCATTTAAAATAGTAAAAAAAGATATAAAAAATGTGAAAATTCTTATAAATGGAGCAGGGGCTTCTGGAATTGCTATAGCAAAACTTTTAATGTTAGCAGGTGCTAAAAATATAGTTTTAAGTGATATAAATGGTGCAATAATAGAAGGAGATTCTTCTTTGAATGTAGCACAAAGAGAAATGTCAAAAGTTACAAATAGATATTTTGAAAAAGGAAATCTTGAAGAAATCATAAAAGGAAAAGATGTATTTATAGGAGTATCTGTTTCTAATGTTTTAACTAAAGAAATGGTAGCTACAATGAATAAAGATGCTATAGTTTTTGCTTTATCTAATCCAATTCCTGAAATAATGCCAAAAGAAGCAAAACTCGGTGGTGCTAGAATTGTTGCAACTGGTAGAGGTGATTTTCCAAATCAAATAAATAATTTATTGGTTTTCCCAGGAATATTTAAAGGAACTTTAAGTGTTCATGCAACAGAAATAAATGATGAAATGAAACTTGAGGCTGCAAAAAATTTAGCTGAACTTGTTGATTTGAAAGAACTTAATGAAAACTTTATAATACCAGATGTTTTTGATAAAAGAGTAGTAGATACTGTTGCTAGTTCAGTTAAAAATGTAGCAAAAAAAATGAACCTAATAAAGAATATAGCAATATAAAAAGAGGATAGTATGAAAGAGTTTAAAAAGATTCTAATAGAAGATTATGATAAAAAGCTTTTAAATTCTTTAGAAGAATTTTTAAATACTCAAAACTTAAAATTAGAAAAAGATTTAGATTACAGAATGGCTTTTATTGATGAAGAGAAAATTATAGGAAGTGGATGTTTTAAGGAAAATATACTTAAGTGTATTGCCTTAGATGATAATTATAAGGGTAGAGGAATAAGTAATTTAATTATTTCTGATTTAATAAATGAAGAATATAGAATTGGAAATAGCCACATATTTGTTTTTACTAAACCTAAAAATCTTAAAATTTTTGAAAAGTATGGTTTTTATAAAATAACTGAGCCATTAGAAAAAATAGTGTTTTTAGAAAATCATAAGAATGGTTTAGAAAATTACTTTCAAAATCTTTTAAATAAAGAATTACTTTCGTTAAAAGATAAAATTAATTATGTAATGTTTCTAAATTCATTAGAGGCTTTAAGTGATTTTAAAAAAGAAATACTAGAAATTAAAAGTAAATGTGATTATTTACATGTTTTTATATTCTCAAAAAATCTTTTAAAAGAAGAAAATAATGAATTTTTAAGAGAAGAAAATATTTTAATTCATAAAGATTTTCAATATTTAATATCTTATGAGGTGTTTTCAAAATATTTTTTAGATGAAGAGGATATTAAAAATTCTTATTCCTTAGTTAATATAAAAATAATCGATTATATAATTAAAAGTTTAAAGATATCAAAAGCATTTATATTAGAAGATGAGATTTTTAAACTTTTAATTAATGAAAAAACAAAAGAGTTTTTAAAAAATAACAATTGCAATTTAGAAAAATACTAAATTGTTAAGTTTAATTTAGGAGATGAGATTATGAAGTTAAACAGAGCTTCAAGCGCAGGAACTTTAGAGTCAAACGATATTTCAATAAGATTAGAACCTAATAATGAAGGAAAAATAGAAATCTTATTAGAAAGTATAGTTGGAAAACAATATGGAAAGCAAATAAGAAAAGTAATAGAAGATACTTTAAATTTTTTAAAGATAGATAGTGCAACAGTTAATGCGGTAGATAAAGGAGCGCTTGATTGTGTTATAAAAGCAAGGATTGAAACTGCTGTAATGAGAGCATGTGATGATTTTAAATTTAATTGGGGGGAGGAGTAAACTATGTATAAATTAAGAAGAACAATGATGTATGTTCCAGGTAATAATCCAGGAATGTTAAAAGATGCTCATATATATG
>JANZXU010009647.1:0-16109 GCA_027576215.1 Amissidens hainesi | reverse complement strand
AAGTTTAGATTTTATTTATAGTGTTAATAATTTAGCTTAATATTATACATAAGAGATAGGGCTGTCCGTGGGATAGTCCTATCTCTTATTATTTAGGGATATATAATAACTTCAATTAAAATACCTAAATTAGTTTGTAAAACCAGACTTTGTTTTTAGAAATTGAAATACATAATTTAAAATGGTCAGGAGAGAGTAAAATGAGAAAAAAATTTTTAACTGTAGCACTTGCATTAGCTATGGGGGTTACTATGTTAGCTTGTGGGAATACACAAACTTCTAGTACGGCTAATGCTGATAAGAGTAAGGGGACTAACTCGCATTATCCAGTAACTATTCATACATATGATCAAACTGGAAAAGAAATAGAGGAAACATTTAAAGAAAAACCAAAAGCGGTTATAACAACAAATCAACCACCTACAGAGTTACTACTTACGCTTGGTTTAGGTGATTGTATGGTTGGAACGGCTTTTAAGGATAATGAAATATTACCAAATTTAAAAGAAGCATATGATAAAATTCCTGTATTATCAAAAAAATATCCTTCAAAAGAAGTAGTTTTAGAAAAGCATCCAGATTTAATATTTGGTTGGGCTAGTGTTTTCTATGATAAAAACTTAGGTGGTATTGAAAGTTGGAATGAAAAAGGTATAAATACTTTAATTCAAAGTAATACAATTACTAAAAAAAAATCATTAGAAAATGTTTATAAGGATATAGAGAATGTTGGTAAAATATTTGATGTTGAAGATAAGGCTAATAAATTAATAGATTCAATGAAAAATACTGTATCTGATATAGAAAAAAAGGTTAGGGAATCTGGAAAAGAGAAACCTAAGGTGCTTATACTAGAAGGAGAAAAAAATGAATATTATGCTTACGGAAAAGATTCATTAGCAGGAAATTTAGTTGAAAAAGCAGGTGGAATAAACCTTGTAGATAAGGGTTGTGATGTAAGTAAAGAGGTTATTATAGATAAAAATCCAGATGCAATAGTTTTAATTCACTATGATATGCAAAAAAGTGAATTACAAGGAGTTAGTGCTTTAAAAGATGATGTTGCATTAAAAAATGTAAATGCTATAAAGAATAATAAGATAATATATACACCATTAACAGAAACTTATGCAGGTGGCGTAAGAACTATAGATGGAGTTAAAAGATTTGCAAAGGGATTCTATCCTGAATTATTTAAATAAAAAATCGTTTAAAATTTAGAGCAAAATTATATTGATTATTTTTATATAGTTAGATTTTTAAAATACCTTTAAAGAAATCTTTTTAAATATTAGGCTCTAAATTATAAAAAAGGGTTATATCAAAATTTAAGCTATTATCAGTATATGTTAGTATAAAATATAGATGTCCAAGATATATGCTGTATATTAGTAAGATTATTGATAGACCCTTTTAATTTTATTTTATAAAGGAGAATTTTTAAATTGGAAAATTCATTTAAATCAATAGATAAAATAGAGAATAAAAAGTCTATATCACTAGTATCAATATTATTAATATTATTAATAATTTCAAGTATAGCTTCAATAGCTTTTGGAGCAGTTAATATAAATGTTAATCAGATTGTAAAAATACTACTCCATAATATATTTGGAATTAATTTCTCTAATATGCAAGGAGTAGCATCTGGAGCTAGTTATGAGATAGTATGGAATTTACGATTTCCTAGAATTTTACTAGCATTAGCAGTTGGTGGTGGATTATCTATTGTTGGAGTTGTTATGCAAGCTATGGTACAAAATCCAATGGCAGATCCGTACATATTAGGGATTTCTTCTGGGGCATCTTTAGGGGCAACAATATCTATAATGTTAGGAGTTGGAGCTTTCTTAGGCACTAATGCGGTAGGAATATGTGGATTTATAGGTGCATTAGTTTGTTCTATTTTTGTTTATTTGCTTTCATCAATAGGTGGAAGAGTTTCTTCTGTTAAATTAGTTTTATCAGGACTTATAATTGGTTCTATATGTTCATCATTTACTAGTTTTGTAATTTATATTAGTGATAATATTGAAGGTATGAGAAGTTTACAGTTTTGGCTTATGGGAAGTATTGCGGGGGCATCTTGGAAAAATATTAGTTTTCCATCAATAATTTTTATAATGGGTTTTATATTTTTCTTTTTTCAATTTAGAGTTTTAAATACAATGCTAATGGGTGATGAACATGCAACAACTTTAGGAATAGATCTTAATAAATATAGAAAGATATATATGATAATAACATCTCTTATTACAGGTATTTTGGTATATTCAGCTGGAATGATAGGTTTTGTTGGACTAGTTATACCTCATATTGTAAGGAGTGTTGTTGGATGTGATCATAGAACATTATTACCAACATCAGCTTTAATAGGGGCTATTTTTATGATTTGGACAGATGTTATTGCAAGAAGTGTAACACAATCAGAATTACCAATAGGCATAATAACATCTATGGTTGGAGCACCAGTTTTTATGTATTTAATGATTAGAAAAACCTATGGGTTCGGAGGAAAATAGTATGGGATTAAAAATTGAAGATTTAAATATATCAATACATAATAAACATATAATAAAAAATGTTTCTTCAATTATAAATGATGAAGAATTCGTTGGGGTAATAGGACCTAATGGTAGTGGAAAAACAACTTTTTTAAAGAGTATATATAAAATTTTAAAGCCTGAATCTGGGAAAATATATTTAAATAATAAAGATGTAATAAGTATGCCATTAAAAGAAAGTGCAAAAAAAATGGCTGTGGTTAGTCAGTTTAATGATTTTTCTTTTGACTTTACTGTTGAAGAACTCGTTTTAAGTGGAAGAACTCCTTATAAAAAATCTTTTGAACTAGATAATAGTAAGGATTTTGAAATCGTAGAAGATGCATTAAGAAAAACTAATATGATAAATATGAGAAAAAGACTTTTTTCATCACTTTCAGGTGGTGAAAGGCAGATGGTGCTTTTAGCAAGGGCTATAACTCAAGAAACTGAAATTTTAATACTAGATGAGCCTACAAATTATTTAGATATAAATCATCAAATACAATTGTTGAGATTAGTAAAATCACTTAAGAAAACTGTTTTTGCAGTTTTACATGATTTAAACTTAGCTTCTGCTTATTGTGATAGAATTTATATTGTAAAAAATGGAGAGGTTTATTCTAGTGGAACTCCAAAAGAAGTTTTAAATAAGAAGATGTTAAGAGAAGTGTTTGGAATAAATGCTGAAATAATTAATCATCCAATAAATGATAAAATTTGTGTGCTACCTATATATTAAAAGGTAGCATTTTTTAATTGATTTTAAAATTTAGCAAAAATGAACATCTATTATAAATTTGAATATAAATTTTATAAAAATTAGAGGAATTTAGCAATTGATATTGAATAATATTAAATGAAAACCTTTACTAAAATTATATTAAGAATGCTTAAAATAAATTTAAACTTACTTAAAGTACAAATATTATTTGAGGATTTAGTTTTCAATAGTATCAAATATACTATTGAAATAATAATTCAAGTTTTTAGGGGGATATATAATGAATCATTTTATGGCAGAATTGATAGGGACATTTATACTAATCTTATTAGGAGATGGCGTTGTTGCTAATGTAGTTTTAAAGAAATCAAAAGCTGAAAATGCTGGTTGGATGGTAATAACAACTGGTTGGGCATTTGCAGTAACAATTCCAGTTTATTTATTTGGAGGAATAAGTGGAGCTCATTTTAATCCAGCGGTTACATTAGGATTGGCTATAACAGGAAAATTTCCATGGGCAGAAGTTCCTATATATCTTTTAGGTCAATTCGCTGGAGCATTTTTAGGTGCTGCATTAGTATTTGTGTTTTTCTACAAGCATTTTGAAGCAACAGAAGACAAGCCTTCAAAATTAGCAGTTTTCTGTACTGCACCAGCTATTAAAAGTGATTTATTTGCTTTTATAAGTGAGTTTGTAGGAACATTTATTTTACTATTTGGTATATTAGGAATAACAAGTCAAGAGATGGCACCAGGATTAAGTCCATTTATAGTAGGTATATTAATTTGGACAATTGGTTTATGTTTAGGTGGAACAACTGGATATGCAATAAATCCAGCTAGAGATTTAGGACCAAGAATAGCACACGCTATTTTACCTATACCAGGAAAAGGTACTTCTGATTGGAGATATTCTTGGATTCCAATAGTAGCACCTATATTAGGTGGTATTGCAGGATCATTAACATATGTTATGCTATTTTAATTAAATAACTTAAAACTAACTAGCCTAGTATTTTTTATATAATAGGCTAGTTAATTTTTCTTGTAATTTGAAAATAAAGAAATACTGTGATATTATATAAAAACGTGAGAAAAATATATAAATCTTAAAATATACAGGATATTTTCCGCAATATTTAAGATTTTTAAGGAATTATAAGAATTAAGACAAACGGAGGAAAAAAGATGTTTGATTTACCAAATTGTCCAAAATGCAGTTCAGAATATACATATGAAGATGGAAGTTTATTTATATGCCCTGAGTGTGCACATGAGTGGAGCAAGGATGCTCAAGTTGAAAGCACTGAAGATGTACTTGTTGTTAAAGATTCAAATGGAAATATATTAAATGATGGTGATTCTGTAACAGTAATTAAAGATCTTAAAGTAAAGGGTTGTTCATCACCTATAAAATTAGGTACTAAAGTTAAAAATATTCGTTTAGTTGAAGGTGATCATAACATTGATTGTAAGATTGATGGATTTGGTGCTATGAAGCTAAAATCTGAGTTCGTAAAGAAAATATAACAAATTTTAAAGTAAATTTTTTTATTTGTGTGAAAAGCTAGGAATTTTTCCTAGCTTTTTTGTTATGCTAATAATATAAAGAAAATTTAAAATTAAGACAAAATATTCATTTTATAAAGGTAAAGGATTAATATATATTGAATTAATATATATAAGTTCTGAAAAAGATTTTACATTTAAAATTTAAAAGTAGCTAAACTATATTTATTACAGAGATTAGTTTGAAAATGTGATTTCATTATTAGAATATATATATATAAATAAACAAAATAATAAAAACACTTATTAATGTAAGAAATCTTTTATTTACTTAAAAGGAGAAGTTTAATCATGGTGGGAAATGCTATAGCTATTTTAGATTATACTAATTTTTTTATGGATAATATTAAATTGCCTAAAAATTCTCGTCAGAAATTAATAACCATAAAAAATAAAAATTGCATCAAATATTTTAGACAAATAAATATAGAAGAAAATAGAGTTATTACCGAAATAATTAAAATAGACAGATTAATAGAAGAGCATGAAATCAAAGGGTTTATAAAAAATAATCTTTTAAAATATGAATTAATAATAATTTTAAAAGAATTTAAAATTATTAATGATTTAAAAGATTTAAAAATTCTAAATGAAAAATTAGAAGACACAAAGCTAAAATTTTTAAATGTAATATATACAAAAGACAAGAGTTATATAAATATAGATGTTAAGGGAAAAATAATAATACCAATAGTAAAAGAAAGAGAAGTATTATTTGAAGAAACAAGAAGTATTTATAATTCTATCTTGAATTTAATTGATCATAATAAGCAGATACTTTTTGATTTATGCAAAGAAGAAAATATACCAATATTAAATTTAAATATAAATAATTATAAAAATATAGGGAGTGGAGTATTAGATATTCTTAAAAATTTTAAAGATATTCAATATTTAGATATATTAATTTTAACATTAATAAGTAAAGAGAAAGTTTCAGTAGAGGATATTTACTTCATAAAAGATCCATTAGAAGAATATATGAATTATAATAAAAAAATAATAGTACAAGAACTAATTCAAGATAATTATAAGGAAAATTTAACAATAAATTTGATAGGACTAAAATAATGAATTTAATAATTATTTAAAGAGATAAGATTTGAATTTTGAAAAAACTAATCTTATCCTTTTTGTTTTAAGATAAAAAATTATTTTTAGATAAAATTAATACATTTTAAAAACAGTTTTATAAATCGTAGTAAAAAAGCAGATTAATAACTTTAGTTAAAAAACTTAAATAACTATTTAATTAATTAAATAACATTGAGTTTTAATATAAACTCTTGTAAATTTAATTTATGTTTAAAACAAAAATTACTTTAAACAATTAAGTTAAAAAATAAACGATATAGGAGGAAAAAACTTTGAGTATTGTTGAAATAATTTTAAAAACTTTAACGGATAACGCAATTATAGGAGCTATAGTTTCATCACTTGCAATTATAGGACTTGGTTTTTATTTAAGAAAAAAGAATTTAATAAATGAAACAGCTTCTAAAACATTAAGTACAATAGTATTATCTGTTGCAATACCAGCTCTTGCTTTTACTTCATTTATGAAGGATATAAATGAAAAAAGTTTAAAAGAAGGAATAAATTTATTAATATGGGGATTCGTAATATACATATTGCTTATTGTTTTAAGCAAATTAATTTATTCAAGATATAAAGGTGAAAAACAAGATGTTTTAAGAGTTTTAACTATTTTTGGGTCTACAACATTTTTCGGAACGCCTATTGTACAAGCAGTTTATGGTGCTATAGGAGTTATGTACGCTTCAATATTTAATATTGCATATAGAGTATTTTTATATTCATATGGTTATATAGAAATGTCTGGTGTAAAAATGGATAAGAAGAATATTAAGAAGATGTTCTTAAATCCAGTTATAATAGCAACTTTCTTAGGATTAATTGTTTGGATGTTCCAATCTCATTTGCCACAAGTTAGGATATCAGGAAAAGAAGGGATTAAATATTATGCATTTTTAAGAATAGATAAAACTATTCCTTGGTTATATACACCACTTATATATTTAGCTAAGTTATGTTCACCATTAGCATGGCTTTCAATAGGTGCAAAACTTGCTGAAATATCATTTAAAGAAGCTTTTGCATCAAAAGATTCGTGGATATATAGCATAATAAAAATATTATTAGTTCCAACTATAAACATAGTTATATTATTTATACTAAATGCAACAGGAATTTTACCAGTTTCATTTGTTGGTATGGCTACAACAGTAATAATGATGGCAGCACCAACAGCTACAGTGGCAGCGGCTTATGCTATAAGCTTTGATAAAGAGGCATTATTAACTTCAAAATGTTCATTGTTATCAACAATAGTAGCAGTAGCATGTGTTCCATTTTGGATAATAGTTCTTGAAATAATAAAACAATTACATTTATTCGCATAAAAACATAGAATGAGTTATATTAAAAAAGTTTAAAATAATGTTAAAGTTATTCTTAGTTAGATTTAATATAACTCTTTTCAAACATTAAATCAAAAAAATACAACAGGTATAAATTTACGGGGGTGCTAATTTTGGTAAAATTAGTTTGTTACGGAGTAAGGGATAGTGAAGTTGAATATTTTAATAAGTTAAATATATACAATTATGATTTAAAATTAATAAGTAAGAATTTAAATGATGAAAATGTTAAAGAAGCTATCGGTGCAGATGCCATAATGGTTAGAGGAAATTGTAAAGCTGATAGAAAAAACTTAGAACTACTAAAAAATTCAGGTCTTCAATATGTTTTAACTAGAACTGTTGGATTTAATCATATAGATTTAAATGCAACAAAAGATTTAGATTTAAAAGTAGCTAGAGTTCCAGGATATTCACCAAATGCTATAAGTGAACTTGCAGTAACGTTAGCAATGATGCTTTTAAGACATACAGCCTATACTGTTAATAGAACTAAAGACAAAAATTTTATTGTAGATGGCTTTATGTTTAGTAAAGAAATAAGAAACTGTACAGTTGGAGTAATAGGTGCAGGAAGAATAGGTTTTACAACTGCAAAGTTATTTAAAGGATTAGGTGCAAAAGTTTTAGCTTATGATGTATTCCAAAGTGATATGGCAAAAGAAATAGTTGAATTTAAATCTCTTGATGAAGTGTTAAAAGAATCGGATATTATATCAGTTCATATGCCATATATAAAAGATCAAAATTATCACTTAATAGATAAAGATTTTATAAACAAAATGAAAGATGGAGCTATTTTAATAAATACTGCTAGAGGAGAACTTCAAAATTTAGAAGCAATAGCAGAAGGAATTGAAAGTGGTAAGCTTTCAGGATTTGGAACAGATGTAATTGAGGGAGAAGCTGAAGTATTCTTCAAAGATTTATCTAATCAAGAAATAGAAAATAAAATTGTAGAGAAATTAATTGCTCTTTACCCAAGAGTTTTAATAACACCCCATATGGGTTCTTATACAGATGAGGCTTTAACTAATATGATTAGCATTTCTTATGATAACATGAATGAGTTTTTAAAAGAAGGAAAATGTAAAAACGAAATAGCTTAAAAATAAACTAATTTGAAAGACAACCGATAATTTTAGAGGTTGTCTTTTTTGTGTGATAAAAGTAATCTAATTTATTTAAATAAAGCATAATCGCAAAAAGTGAATTTTCTTGAAAGTAATAAAATATGATAATATTTATAGTAGATAAAAATATTTAAACAGGGAGATATATTAAATTATGAAAATAAAGAAAAGTTTATTAGGATTAATATTAGCAGGAACTCTTATTTCCACTTCAACAATAACAGCTTTTGCAACAGGAGAGAATAAAGAAGCTGTTAGCTTAGGTGCAAACCTTACACAAGTACAGAAAGAACAGATGTTGAATCAATTTGGAGTTACTAATCAAGAAGTTAAAGATGGCAAAGTTCAAGTAATTGAAATTACTAATCAAGATATAAGAGAACAACTTGGAATGGATATGAGCAAACCAATTCCAAAGGATAGTGTATCTATTTCAAGCTCTTTTGTAAAAGTAATGCCAAAAGGTAGTGGAATAAAGGTTACTACAAATCACATGACGCAAGTTACTGGAACTATGTTATCAAATGCTTTAATAACATGTGGTGTTACTGATGCAGATGTAAAAGCAGGGGCACCCTATGATGTTACTGGTACAGCAGCACTTGCAGGAGTTTTAAAAGGTTTTGAAAAATCAACAGGAAAAGAACTTCCGTTAGAAAATAGAAAAGTTGCCCAAGATGAGATAACAGTAACTAAAAACTTAGGTGATAGTATAGGAAAAGAAAAAGCTTCATCAATGGTTAATCAAGTTAAAACTGAAGTGGTAAAAGACAAGCCTAAGGATAAAAAAGCTATAGAAAACATAGTTGATGATACGGCAAAAAATTATCAAGTTAGTTTAAATCCAGAAGATAAACAACAATTAGTAGATTTAATGACACAAGTTAGAAAGCTTAACTTAAATTATGATCAAATTAAAAATTCTTTAAATAAACTTGGTGATGAAATGAAAAATCAACTAACTCAAGCAGGAATTAAGATAAAAGATAGTGGTTTTTTTGAAAAGATATGGGATGGAATAAAAAATTTTTTTCATTGGATTGATTTAAAATTAAATGGTGATAAATTTGAAAACAAACCAATAGATAGTCAATCACAAGATATAAAAAATTCTAATAATGAAAATAATGAGGTTCATGATACAAAAGTAGATTCAAATAACAATAATCAAAACACTACAAATAATGATAAAGAAAATAATAGATAGTTTATAGAAAAAAATAATTTAAAGGACACGAAGATATTTGTATATCCATGTGTCCTTTAATCAATAATAAAAGTAAGCATATAAATATAAGAATTTTAGGTGATTTTTTGAAATTAAAATTTGAAAAAAAAATAACTTTAATAGCAGTTTTAATGGTTTTTATACCACTATTTTTATCTTATTTATTATCACTTGGATTTAAGTTAAAATCTATAGAGAGTGAAATAAAAAAAGATTTGCAAGATGTAGGTGTTATTATTAGCAATACTCCTGTGGTACAGAAATGCTTAAATAACAAAGAAAATAATAAAGATATACAAAACTATGTTATGAATATAATAAAAGATTTAGAAAATATAGATATAATTGTTGTTGCTGATATGGATGGGAAAAAATATTCACATTTAGATGTTAATCAAATAGGAAAAACTTTTGTTAATGAAGACAAAAACGATGTACTTAAATATGGAAGAGGATATTATTCCTTAATGATAGGATCTATGGGGAAAACTATAAGATGGTTTCAACCTATTTTTTATAACAACAAACAAGTTGGGTTTGTTATGACAGGTAAATACTATAAGGATTTAACAATTTTAAATTATGAAATAATAGGATACTATTTTGGTTTGTTTGTGTTAGTTGTAGGAATAACTATTATTGTTGCGAGATATTTTGGAAAGAGCATTAAATCTTCCATGCTTGGTATGGAGCCTAAAGAAATAGCAAGACTTTATAAAGAAAAATCAGTTGTAATAAATTCTATAAGCGAAGGTATAATAGTTTTAAATCAAAATAATGAAGTAGTTGATATTAATAAATATTGCTATAAGATGTTTGATGACTTTTCAGTTGACAGAGTTATTGAAAAATTAAATTTACATATAAAAGATAAAGATAGTTTTGAAATGAAAGAGTTTATTATAATGAGCAAAAAAATATTTATAACTTTAAAATTTATATTAGAAGAGGATTCTTATTTAGGTGCAATAATAACTCTAATCAACAAAGAAGAAATAAAGAAAGTAGCGAAAGAAATCACAAGCATAGACCAAACAGTAAAAAACTTAAGAGCAACTGTGCATGAGTTTAAAAATAAACTACATGTTATATTAGGATTAGTAAAGCTTGGAGAATATGAAGAGGTTAAAAATTATATTTTAAAAATACAACAAGTACAAGAAAATAATATTTTAAAATTTTCTAATATTAAAGACTCATATGTTAAGGGAATGCTTATAAGTAAAGAACTTATAGCTAACGAAAAAAGAATAACATTTGAAATATTAGAAAACTCAAATCTTTATGAAGAACATAATTATATAACTTCTGAAGATTTAATTACTATAATAGGAAATCTTATAGAAAATTCTTTTGAAGCTTGTGCTATGAGTAGTAAAGAAGATAAAATTGTAAAATTGTTATTAAATGAGGATAAAGAATCAATAAAAATAAGTGTGCTAGATAATGGAATAAAAATTCCGAAGGATATTAAAGAAGATATTTTTAAGCAAGATATATCGTCAAAAGGAAAAGGAAGAGGTACAGGTTTGACACTTATTAAAAGCAGAGTAGAACTTTATAATGGAAATATAAGTATAATTGAAGAAAATAATAGTAAAACTTTCAATATAATTGTTTTTAAAGGTGATATTAAATAATGAGAAAATATATAAGAAAAGAATAATATTGAAAGAGTGGGATTTAATATGGAAAATATATTAATAGTAGAAGATGATCCGATGGTTTCTTTAATAAATAGAAAATACATAGAACTTATAAAGGAATTTAAAGTGGTAGATTTAGTTTATACTGAAGAGGATGTACTAAGAGTTCTAGATAATGAAAAAATAGATTTAATATTATTAGATTATTATCTTCCAAAACAAAATGGAGTAGAAATACTTAAAACTATAAGAAACAAAGGACATTTAGTAGATGTAATTATGATTACTGCAGCTAATAGTACAGAGGAAATAAAAACAGCATTTGCTTATGGCGTTATAGATTATTTAATAAAACCTTTTGAGTTTGATAGATTTAAAGAAGCTATAAATAAGTACATATCAAAACATCAATTGTTAAAAGAAAATAAAAACATAGAACAAAAAGAGTTAGATGTATTATCTCAAAAGGAACAAATTTCTCTTGAGGTTCCTAAAGGACTTAGTAGAAAAACCTTAGAAAATGTTATTGATTTATTAGAGAAGGAAAAGGTAAAAGAATGGACCATTAGAGAGATATCAGAATGTCTTGGAATTAGTAATGTTAGTATAAAAAAATATATGGATTATTTAGAAAAAATAAAAAAAGTAAAAATGACATCAACCTATGGAAACGTAGGAAGACCAGAATATAAATATACTTTAAATTTTTAATATAAAGCTTATCTTCTTTAACAAAAAAGTATTTGATTAGAATATAATTAAATTAGAGAGAAAACTTAAAGGGGATGAGTTTTTATGGTATTAAATTATGATAAGCATAAATATTTAGGATTATTAGGTTTGATTTCATTAATTGGATTGAAAGGATTTACAGGTGGAAATCCTTTGTACTATATATTCTTTATTAATGTACTTTGGTTTACATTGTTTTATGAAAATAGTTATTTATATAAGGTGAGAAGATAACTAAGATATATAGATTCTAGTTGAGTTCATAATTTTTATATTAAGTGATGTAGTTAAGTTTGTGTAAAAGCAAAATTAGCTACATATTTTTTTATTTAATTTTTCTTAAATCAATAAATAAATCAATAAATAAATCAATAAATTTTGTATAAAATTCAATAAAAAATCCATATTTAAAAAACTAATAATATTAAATATCAATACATAATTGACACTTAATATCTAAAAAAGTTAACATAAAGATATAAGAAGTTAAATTTAAAAAATATAGGAGAAAATTAATTTTATGGGAAATATAAGGCCTCATGTTTTGGCTAGTATACTTATTAACATTGTTTTTATGATGATTATATTTTCTACAGATAATCCCTTAATAATTCTATCAGTAGGAATAACTACAATTATCTTATTGTGGATTTATAATGGAGAAGCTGATATTAAAAACGGCTTTAAGATGTTTATTCCATTATCAATAGTAACAAGTTTTATAAATTTGTTTTTTATAAGTGGTGGAGTAATAGTATTATTTCAATTTATGGGGAAGACGGTTACTTTAGAGACATTATTATATGCATTAACATCTAGCATAAAGCTAATAATAGTAATCTATTTATTTTATTTATTATCACATATGGTAGATTCGGATAAAACATTATCTTATTTTTCTAAGAAAATGCCTAAGGTTACGCTTATCATGTTAATTGGATTAAAGCTTATACCTAATATGAAAAAGAGAACTAAAGCAATAAGAGAAGTATATGAAATAAGAGGAGTAGACTACTCTAATAAGGATATTAAATTTAAAATAAAAAGTTATCTCCCAGTACTATCTGTACTTTTAGAGGATTCTTTAGAAGGATCTTTTGATATAAGTGAAAGTGCTTATGTTAGGGGATTTTTAAGTGGTAAAAGAAGTGAATATGATAAAGAAAAGCTAAAGTTAAGAGATAAATTTATCATATTAATTGGTTTGATAATATTTTTATTACATATATATTTTACTTTAAGAAAATTCATTGTTTATGATGTTTATAGTGCAAACAACATATTAGATTTTATAAACAAATATTCTTTATTTGAAAGTGAGTTTATTTTATTTACTACTTTCGGAATGTTAATATTTATATTGCTTAGAGGAAAGGGAACAAAATATGAGTTACATTAGTTTAGAAAATATAAATTATAGTTATCCCTTATCTAAAAATAGAAGTTTAAATGATATAAACTTATCCATAGAAAGAGGAGAGATTATTTTAATTACAGGTAAATCTGGCTCTGGAAAATCTACTTTAGTTAGATGTATAACAGGAACCATACCAAACTTTTATGGAGGAGAAGTTTTAGGTGAAGTTAAGATTAATAATAAAAACTTAAAGGACTTAAATCACAAAGAAAGAGCAAAAGAAATAACCATGGTTTTTCAAGACCCTGAAAGACAACTTATTATGAATAAGGTACATAGAGAGATTGCTTTTTCACTTGAAAACCTAGGTGTTACTGGTGAAGAAATTAAAAGAAGAGTTTGGGAAACTATGAGATTTTTTAATATATCAAAACTGTGGGATAGGAATATTGAAAATTTATCTGGGGGAGAGAAGCAAAAGGTAGCAATAGCCTCAGCAGTTGCTCTAAAACCTAATTGCATTATTTTAGATGAACCTATATCACAGTTAGACCCACAAAGTGCTGAAGAGGTAATGTATTTTATAAAAAAGATTAATGAAGAGCTCGGAATAACAATTTTAATTATAGAGCAAAGAATAGATAAATGGTTTGAAATTGCAGATAAAATTTTAATTATGGAAAATGGAAAATCTCTTTTTTATGGAAATAAAAAAGAGTTATATAAAAAAGATTTAAATAATTATCTGCCTACATATTTAAAAGTAAATAAATTATTAAAAAAGGATATGAGTTTTAATATAAAACAAACTAGAGAAATTATAGAAAGCATTGATTTTACTTTAATAAAAAACAAAGGACTTAATGAAAATAAATCTATAGCTAAAAAAGAAAAGCATAATAGCTTTTTAAAGAAATTATTTTTAAAAAATAAAAATGGGGAAAATCATTTAATTAAAGTAGATAAACTTTTCTTAAAATACAATGAAAAAGAAGTTTTAAAAAATATAAATTTAAATCTTGATGAGGGAAAATTTTATACCATAATAGGAGAAAATGGAGCAGGTAAAAGTACATTATTAAAAGCATTAATGAACTTAATAAAATTCAAAGGAGATATATTCCTTAAAAATAAAACTATAAAAAACATGAGTAGAAAAGATATTGCAAAAACAATAGGATATGTTTCTCAAAATCCTAATGATTATATTTCAAAAGATACTGTATATGAAGAAATAAAATTTACTTTATACAACTTTGGAATAAAAGATGAAAGTTTTATAGATGATATTTTAAAAAAATTAGATATATATCATTTAAAACATAAGAATCCAAGGGATGTTAGTGGTGGAGAAAAACAAAGAATTGCAATAGCTTCAATAATGGTTATGAAACCTAAAATAATAATGTTAGATGAACCTACAAGAGGACTTGACAATAAAACTAAAGAGCTTTTAGGAAATCTTTTGAAAAATTTCAAAGAAGACGGTTCAACTATAATTATGATAACTCATGACATAGATTTTTCAAGTGAATATTCTGATGAAATTTTATTAATGTTTGATGGTAATTTAATTTCTAAGGGAAATATAAGAGAAGTTCTTAAAGATGGAATTTATTATACTTCAACTATTCACAAATTATTTAAAGATAAATGTGATATTTACTCTTTTAAAGAGTTAGAAGATGTATTAAATGAGGTAAAAATATGAAAAGATTTTTCTTAGCGATAGCCATATCACCACTTATTATAATTTTAATATTTTCTTTTAAATTAGGAAAAAGTTCAGCTTTTCCAGCAATATTAACAGGTTCAGTTTTGACAACATTATTTTTAAACTATTTATATTTTGAAAAAAGTAGCAGTGGAACAAAAGAAATAGCTATAATAGCCACTTTAAGTACTTTTGCAGGGATATCTAGAGTGCCTTTTTATATGATACCTAGTGTGCAACCAACTACTTTTATAGTAGCTCTTTCTGGGCTAATATTTGGAAGTTATGAGGGCTTTTTAATAGGTAGTTCAGCTACTTTTATATCTAATATATTTTTAGGGCAAGGGCCTTGGACACCCTGGCAAATGATAGCTTGTGGCAGTGTTGGTTTCTTAAGTGGTTTAATTGGGAATAAATTTAAAAAACCTAAAATAGAAGTTTTTGCTTTAATATGTTTATTTTATGGTTTTATCTTTGGATTTATAGTTAATATTTGGGGAGTATTAGGTTTTGTAAAAGATATAAATAAAACAACAATATTAATATCTTACCTAAGAGCATTTCCGTTTGATTTAATACATGGGGTAGGAAACTTCTTTTTTGTTATGATATTTTATGAGAAGTTTTTTAAAATACTTAATAGATTTAAATTAAGAATTAGTTAAATAGTAAGAGGGTATTATTATGAGAAATTTCAAAAAAAGTTTTATGGCATTAGCTACAGTATGTTTTTTTATTTCTTCAATGCTTGTAGGCTTTGTAAATGTAAAGGCTAATGCAAAAGAATTAAAAAATGTAACTGTAAGAATTGAGGGATTAAATTCTACAATAACTAAAGGAGCTTCAAAAGGAAATACCGCTTGGAATGCAGTAAAACAGTTTTTAGATAACGAAAAGATTTCTTATAAAACAGCTAATATAGGGTTTTCATATTAAAAGTTAAGTTATGCAATAGCATATTTATTATAACTACAAATATATATTAAATGAATAAGTTAAGTTTCCAACTGAATACACTATAG
>JANZXU010009515.1:0-16159 GCA_027576215.1 Amissidens hainesi | reverse complement strand
TTGATATTAAGGGATTGTATTCAGTTCTTATATTTTTTAGTAAATGAGAAACATGATGAACTAAGTATAGTTACATTGGAAGAATTAAATAAGATACTATTTATTTTAGCTTTAGATTAATAAATAAATTCTCAATTAAAATTTTATACACAGAGTTATCAACAAGTTAGAGGCTCTATGGTTGTTTATATATATACTTGTTTATATCTTGTTTATATCTTGTTATACGCCTCTAACAAGATAGTGATATTAAGGATTTAGAAGCAATTAATGTGACAAATACCTTGTGAGTTGTGACAAATACCTTGGAACTGTGTACAGATACCTTGGAATTATTGATTTAAATGTGACAAATACCTTGTGAATGTGACTTGTTGACACAGTTGTCACGATACTATATAATTTCAGAAGAGGTGAGGGAAAATGAAGAATATTAATAAGAATTTAGTAGTAAAATCAAATGCTTTAGTTGATAGTAGAGACAAGATGCCTCAAAATTGTAGATATTTGCTGGGATACATTATTAGTCTAGTTAATCCTATGAGCGATAAGAGGTTTAAGGAAGTAAAGTTAACATTACAGGATATAGCAGAACTACTTAATATAAAGCTAGATGGATTATATAAAGAAGTCCACTTGATATTAAAAAGACTCAATCAAGCTGTTATAGGATTTAGAGAAGAGGATGGTTCATATAATTTTTTTGGATGGTTCTATACTTGTAAATTCAATCCTAATGATAATACTGTATTATTCAAACTACACGATAAATTAAATCCTTTCCTATTAGATTTAAAGACAGAGTATACTAAATATCAGTTAATCATAACTAAAAATTTTACAAGTATGTATTCAACTAGAGTATATGAATTTGCCAAAAGATTTCACTATAAAACAGATAAAAGTTTTACTTTAAGCTTGGATGAAATAAGGCAATATTTTAATTGTGATAATTATAAAGAGTGGAGAGATATTAACAGAAGAGTAATAACTCCAGCTTTGGATGATATAAATAACAAAAGTGATATATTTTTAGATATTGAATTAATTAAAACTAAAAGAGCAGTTACTCATATAAAATTTAATATAACCGATAAGAGAGCTGTTAAAGACAGTAATGGAGATATTCCGATAGAAGGACAGGTACATATAGACGATACAGGAATAATTAATATAGCAAATAACAATAAAGTTAAAGACTTGAGATTTGCTTGTGTCAGAAATATTAATATGAAATATATAAAAGATCTTATAATTGAATATGGAGAAAATAAAGTTATAGGTGCGATTAAAATTTTTAACGAAAGCGAAGAGGCTAAAGTTACTAAAAGACCATTGGATTATTTAAGGGGAATACTTAATAATATATCAAAAGAGAAAATACAAACTACTAAGACATTAAAATTTACAGATTATGACCAAAGATCTACTGAGTTAATAAAAAATCAGGTAGAAGAAATTCATGAACAACAATTTGAAAATATAGATATGACTGAAACCAGCAAGAGAGCTAATAAAGCTCTAGAAAAATTTAAACAAAAAGATAATTAATTAAAATAAAAGATGTGTAGTAAACTTATTATATCTACACATCTTTTATTTATTTTTTCTATTATCATGTAAAGATTTTGAAGAAACTGCTCCAAGTGTATGGTGGCTACTAATAAATATTTAGTACAGTCCCAAAATTTCTCCATATTAAAACGCATAAACTATTTTTCATATTCTTCTAAGGGATTTCTTTTGTATAATCAGCTGGAGTTCCACCTAAATCTTTTATATCTTTATTTAAATTATCTATCTTAGCTTTAGAGTCTTTAATATCTTTATTAAGCTTTTCAAGTTTTAATTCATTTTCTTCTAATACTTTTGAATTTTCAGTATTTTGTTGTAATAAAGTATAATATTGGTCTGTATTAACTCCATAAGTAGGTGCTATATTATAACCTATAATAAACATTACTATAAAAGCAATTATGTGTAATTTATATCTAGCTAACATCTTCATTTATAAACCCTCCCTATCATTTTTAGAAACATTTTGAACATGCACTTAAACCTATAGACCTAGCATTTTCTGCTGTTATTTGTGAAGTACCTGAAGGATCTGTATTACCACAATTATTTTTACTGTGATATTTCTTACCTGACTTAGTTTTATATACCATTTTAGATTTAGGTTGTTCAATTGCTCCATTATTAACAGGAACACCTCCACCATTAGAACTTGGCTTAGGTGAAGAATTAGAAGTATTGTTTTGAGTTTGTGCTATAGCAATTTGCTCTTGTGCTTTTCTAGCAGTCTCATCCTTGGCTAATCTCTCTTGTTCCTCTCTAGCTTTTTGTGCCTCTGCCTCTTTAGCTAGTCTCTCAGCTTCTTCTTTAGCTTTCTTTTCTTCTTCTAATTTAGCTAAATGCTGATCTTCTTGAAGTTTGTCTTTAGTACTTTGTAGAGCTAATTCCTCTTTACTTAATTCATCAAATTCATTATTTTTAGCTAATATATTACTCTGATTTTTTTCAATATTAGCTGTAATTTCGTTACTCTTAGATAAAGTAGTATGATATTGTTCTTGAGTAATAGCAGATGAATTTCCTATACCTACTCCAAGAATTAAACTTGCAACAGCAGTCACTATCAATGATTTTCTTTTTAAAAATAAATCCTTTAAATTCATAAATCTCTCCCTTACTATATGTTTAATTTTACCAAGTATACTATACAGAATTTTTATTATAACTTCAATTAAAATTAATTATAATTTATGACTTATTTATAGAATTAGTAAGATATTTTAATATGCTTATAGTTAGTCATCTCAAAATAGGACATATTAAACTAAACAATCAGTTTAAATGTAATGTAGAAGCCAGTACACTTATAACCCATATGTTTTTTATAAGCATATTGACTTTACTGTAATTTAGAATTAAGTTTATAAAATTACACTACACAATAGTTTTTCTACAAATCTGTCATACCAATTTTCACACTTAGTTTTTATAGCTTTATTTATTAAGCTTTGCATCTCTTCTTCAACAAGCTTATTATAAACATTAGGATCATATTCTTTTAAGACATCCCATTCACTTTCATAATATTCTAGTTCTAACTCAGCCCATGTCATCATTTTTTTATAATCACAATAATCTTCAATACGGAAACATTGGAATTGATAACCTTCTATATATTCAAATTTTTGCAAGCCATTACAACTATACACTAGCTCATATTCATTATTTTTAATTATGGTATTACCTGATTTTATATCACCTACATCATTTATATATAAATAGAACTTCTCTTTTAGATTTTGCTCTTTTATATTTTTATTAATATAGCTTTCTATAAGTTCATTTACAGTTTCATACTTATGTCCTACTAACTCTATCAATTTCTTATTATTCATCTCAATTACTCCTCCAACTAATGTCATTTCATTAACACTATACCATAATTTTACATACAGAACAAGTGTTCTTAGGGATTTTCATATGTTTTAATAAATTTTAAAAAATTAAAGGAATAAGTATTTTAAAATTTAATTATATAAGTGTTCATTAATTTTTTAAAATATATGAACAGTAGATGAGATTATAAATTTGGTAAATCAATAACTTTAGTTTTTATAAATATAGGTGTTCATCGATACTAAAAATTCAATGAACATAAGAGAGGGACTATGCATGAGGGATATTAAGGAAATTTTAAAAGAAATATTAGAAGAGTATCATCTAATACCGAAAGATACTATGTTCATCGAAGGTGTTCACTATGAACAGCAAGATATGGAAGAGTTTCTGGAGGATTTAAGTACAAATGAAGCTTATATAGAGGAAGTGTTCACCAAATTTGACAAAAGGTTGAACAAAAAATTAACTAGTGAACAAGTTGAACAGATTAGGAATGACAGCAGGAGCTACAGAGTATTAGCTAAAGATTATAATGTTGCATTAGGAACTATTTCTAAAATAAAAAATAATAAGTATTAGAAGCATGTAATTTACATATGATGTTTTATGTGGTAAATTAAAGGAATAAAGTATAAGGGATAACAGTCCCTTCATTCTCCAGAAGGAGTTATTAAATATGAACTTTAACGAAAGATTTAAGCTTAACAGAGCTGTGCCATTCTTAACAATGGGAGTGGAGAGTTATAGGTGTTTATTTTAAAGAGAACTTACAATATATTTATTATAACGCCATAAGTCGGTAATCAGATGCAGCGATCTATCAATACAAAGGTAGTCGAAAGTGGCTTGACCACTGAGGTCTACCGATATAGTTCCTATAAAAGAGTAGGGAAAAATGATACTAAAGCTAGTACGGTTAACAAAGTTAAGCGTAATAGCAATACTACGAGTAACAGCGATAGCAGACGTAAGGCTGATAGAGCTTATAAGAAGAGTAATGCTAGGAGGGAGATCATCCGACTAGCATGGTGTAATCTAGACTTAAGTACATTTATAACTTTAACTTATAAAGATAATTACACTGATATTAATAAATCTAAAGAGCATATAGCTTATTTTATTAAGAAGCTAAGTAAAGATTATCCTCAGCTAAAGTATTTATATGTAATGGAGCTTCAAGGTAGAGGAGCTATTCATTATCATATAATGTGCAACATAGAGATTGCATCAGTTAAATATCAGTCCACTGCATACTACAGATACATTAATCAGTTTAAAGATAATTACTGGACTAGAGGCAGAGTGGATATTAAGGCAATTGCTCTAGGAGACCAGGAGCATATTGCTAAGTATATAGCTAAAAACATAACTTCTTTACCTAAGGGAGTTAAAGCTTATACTACTAGTCAAAACTTAAACAAGCCTTCTATCGAGTATGATGTTACTACTTTAACTCATGAAGACTTTATGAGTGATAGTCCAAGTCATTATACTTCTTATGAAACAAAATATACCCATAATAATGGTGAAGAGCATACATCAACAACCAATTACTATAGGTACAATTAAAATAGTTACTAGAGAGATTATAGAACCATCTATAGTCTCTTTTCTTTATATTAATATTATCACCAGTTATCAATGCTATATATAGTACAGACATAGTATTTTAAGAGCCTATACAGTCTTTACAAGACTTTTTCTAATACTTGTAATACTTTATCATTAATTGTACAAGAACTCCTTCTCAAAGCCTCTGTATTTAATTGACCTTTTTATAGTTGTTACTAGTAATTATTACCCCCTTACATCCCCCTTCGGGGGAAAACTATGTATACTAAGTAGTTATTTTAAGGGGTGGGCCATGAAACGCCTTTCCACTTTCACTAAATAACAGCTAACCCCTTTCCAAAAATATATATTATTTTTCTATATATAAGCCTCTTGTTACAAAATATGGTAATTAGTATTATATTCATATTACAATGTTATTTTAGCTCCTGTGACAGGCTGTAAGCTAGAAAGATCGTACAGCTAACAAGTTATTATAGATAAATTTATAAAAGATTCATGGGGGTATAGTACCTTCTCCATAAAAGCTATAAATAAATTAATAATTACTAACAAAGTCTATATTTTTTTACTAATTACTTCACTAATTTTATAAATGCTTTAAATAAATCTCTTTCAGCAAAACATTTAACAGCTTCCCACTTTGTTAATGTTTCAATATTATAATGAGGATTTTTAATAGTATTTCCTATAAATTGCTTTTGCTTGTCTGTAGCTGGTTCATGCTTCCAATATATATCTTTACTTATAAAGCTACTACCATTTTTTAAGCTTGTATCATCTACATCTCTTATAAGTTGCATCAAATTATTAGTCTTATCTAAAAGTGTTAATTTTTTAGTTTTCTCATCATAAGCATATAATCTAAATACATTATCTCCAGTTTTAAATATTATAGCTATATCATGAACAGTAATTTTTAACACCATTGATTCTAAACCTTTAAATTTCCAACTCCACCAATCAAGTTCGCTACTTTCAATTGCATTATCAACACTTTTATTAAACAACTCAATTTCTTGAATCCTTAACTCTTCCTCCTCCCTTAATTTCCTTTCATGTTCTAATCTCTCACTTTCAATTCTAGCCCTTTCTTCTTCAGCTTCATTTTCAATTCTATCAATACTTTCCTTTAATTTTTCACCGTTCTTAAATTTAGTTTTAAATATATTATTGGCTTCCCATAAGGCAATTTTTCTTGTTACATCCACAATATCTATAAGAAGTAAATCTTCCTTGTTTTCATGTAGTCTTAAGCCTCTACCTAAACATTGAGTGTACAACATTTTGCTCTTAGTAGGTCTAGCCATTACAATACAATCAGTTGCGGGGAAATCATATCCCGTAGTGAGTATTCCTACATTTACCAACACTTTTATATTTCCTGATTCAAATTCCTGAAGTGTTTCTTTTCTCTCATTTTCGTCTAATGTTGAATCAATACTTTTTGCAAGGATACCATTTTTATTAAAACATTCAGCAAGTGAATTAGCATGATCTATACTAGCTGCAAATACTAATGTATGTTTTCTATCAATTGCACTTTCAAGATATGCCTTAACTACAACTTCATTTCTTGCAGTATTATTTACTGTCCTTGCTAGTTGTGACTGTATGAACTCTCCACCAACACTCTTTACTTGTGATATATCCGTTGTTGTTTCAATCCTATAACATCTAGGTTCGCATAAATATCCTTCTAGTATTGAATCTAAAAGAGGTTTTTCATAAACAAAACCATTAAAAATTTGTAACATATCTTTATTAAAAGGTGTAGCTGTAAACCCTATTATCTTGCTCTTAGCTCCTATAGTATTCACTATTGTCTTAATTTGTGAAATAGCTTGGTGGCACTCATCAAGTAGTATATACTCGAAATTTCCATATTCATTAAGCACATTCATTCTATTTGATTTTGCATTTGTTAAACTTTGTCTAGTAGCTACAATGATATTTTTATCATATTCGTTAAGCTTTCCTTGAACACTTCCTACACTTACATCATTTCCACAAATGAGTTGTAATTTTTCTATAGTCTGCTCTCTAAGCTCTGTTGAAGGAACAACTATAAGAATTCTACTTGCTATATTTTCCTTTGCTAGTGCTGCCATTACGATAGTTTTTCCAAGTCCAGTAGGTAACGATAAAACTTTCTTTTCTCCTACTTTCATATTCATAATTCTATCTATACTTTCTGTTTGATAATTTCTTAACTGTATATTCATATTCTCATCCCTCCATTAAATTTATTTTATACTTGATAAGTACTGCGTACAAGATTAACAAAATTTTCTTTAAGGTTACATTTATATAACTAGGTGCATAGTATATACCATTAAAATTAAGATGAGGTAATAAGTATGAGTAATAGAATAACCAGTAGGGATGTAGAAATAGTACGCCATGTAGAAAGGTATGGGTTCATCACAATTAAGCAGGCTAGTAGAATTTGGTTTAGAACCAAGAAAGATGCATATAACTTAGCCCAGAGGAGATTGTCAGCTTGTGTAAAGTGTGAGCAGTTAAAAGTTAACATACAAAGATTTAAGCAAGATGATTGTAATATATACTATCTAAAAGAAGAGTACAGCAGGGTTTCTAGGCACACAATGAAGATAATGGATGTGTTCATAGAGTTGCAACTAATGGGTGCTAAAGTCCGTTATTTTAAGAGAGAGGAAAACTGGTTAGAGGGTAGGTATAGATCAGATGCATTTACAGTAATAAATATTGAGGGTTATGTATTTCCTATCTTTGTAGAGGTTTTAGATGGTTGTATAAAAACTAAAAAATATGAAAAAGAAGTTGAGTACTTAGTTCATAAGTATACAAATATAATAGATTCCTTAGAACCATTAACTAAAGTTAATGAGTTCCTAGAGCAACAGCTATTCAAGAAAGAACATAGATATGAGTTTAAAGTTTTAATAGTGGATGAAAATATTTCTGATGAAGTAATAGCTAATTGGAAACATGAGAGAATACAGTTTCGCCATACTGACTTTGACTTGTTCGGAATAGCTAAGGTGCTAATATAGTATACTGTAGCACACTATATTATATTAGCTTATTTCTTAGTATCTTATAGTATGCTTAAATAAGCTAATATACTGAATTATAAGATATAATACTATTCATTAATAAAGTCTAATAATTCTGTGTTAAATAAATTTTTAAATTAAAAGCTATAGGTAGAGTTGTTCTTATTCAACACCTATAGCTATTTTTGTACTATAAATTTATAGTATATACGATAATAGATAGGTGCATAGAATATAGGCTTTAAGGTGACTTTAGAGCGAGTTTGGGCTTGAGCAGTATATATGTTAGCGATAGTAGAGAGCGTTACTTATATACTAGCGTAGCGTTTTTATATAGGGGGTAGTATTTTACAATGCTATATGAACTTAAAGTTAATACTATTTATGTAATAATAATTTTTATAGGAACAATAGATCCGACTGAAATGCAAAACTGTCTAAGTCTACTAAGAATAAAACAATCTACTTTAATAAATTTATTAGTTTAATAAGTAAAAATAATAAAGGAATCAAAAATTATTTGATTCCTTTATTATTTTATTTTCTATTAAATCCAGCACGTATACCTTTACCTATTTCACAGTACATTTTACCTACTTCACGTGCAATATATGGTTGAGCTGTATACCAAATAATATCAATAAGACCTCCATTAATATCTTCTAATTCTGCTTTATTTAATTCATTTAAATTTAATTTCTTCATTTTTATCTCCTTAATAAAACTAAAAATTTTCAAATTATATAATTACATATAGTTAGCTCCTGCTTGCATTGCATCTACTCCAGTTCCAGCAGAATGTTCCATTTTGCTCCAAGTATCTACGCAATCTCTTGCGAATTCTCCTATTTTATGGCCTATATCATAAGCCCATCCTCCACCATTTAATTCTTTTAATTGTTGTAAATTCATTTCTTGCATAATTATATCTCCTTATAAATGATATTTTAAAATTCTCACTAAAAATATATCATAATTTATTGATTAAATTACACTTTAACCCTGAAATTACATTATTTTACCTTGAAATGAAAAGGATATCAAATTTATTACAATTTTATATATTTTTTGTAACAATTTTGTATAAAAATTATAATAAAATTTACATTGTTACTATAATATAGTATTAATTAAGAAATATATATTAATATTTTATTAGTGATAATATTTTATTAGTGATAATATTTTATTAGTGATAATATTTTTTAAAATTTATATTAAATTTTAAAAATAAAATAGGAGATGAAAAATGTTCTTTAAAAAGTATTACTGTATAAAACAACATGATTATAAAGATTGTGGATGTGCTTGTTTATCAACTATATGTAAGCAATATGGTCTCAAGTATCCTATATCTAAAATAAGAGAAGTAGCTGGTACTGATAAGGAAGGTACTAGTGCTTTTGGATTAATACAGGCTGCTGAGAAGTTAGGCCTTTCAGCTAAGGGAGTTAAAGCTAATAAACCTGAGGATATATTTGGTGAAATTCCTTTACCTGCTATAGCTCATGTAGTTATAGATAAAACTCTTTTACATTTTATAGTAATTCATAAAATAAGTGAGAAAGAAATTATAGTAGCAGATCCAGGTAAGGGAATTGTTAAGTATACCCCTAGTGATTTCTTTCAAATTTGGACAGGGGTATTATTAATTATGACTCCCACTGCTCAATTTAAGAAAGGAAATGAAACTAAGGGGTTATTTTCAAGGTTTTTTGATTTAATAAAACCTCAAAAGAAGTTACTTGCTAATATATTTGTTTCTTCTATATTAATTACCTTATTAGGTATTATAGGTTCTTTTTATTTTAGATTCCTATTGGATGATATAGTACCTAATAATTTGACGAAAACCCTAACTACGGTGTCTATTGCTTTTATTGTTCTTGTGTTATTTAAGGTTATTACAGAGGCTTTTAGAACTCAGCTTTTTATACATTTAGGGCAAAAGTTAGATATTCCTTTAATGTTAGGATATTATGACCATGTAGTAAATCTTCCTATGAATTTTTTTGGTACTAGGGAAGTGGGAGAGATAATTTCTAGATTTAATGATGCTTCTAAAATAAGAGATGCTATTTCAGGAGTAACCCTTACTATGATGATTGATACTTTAATGGTTATTATAGGAGGAGCTATTCTTTTCTCACAGAATCATTTATTATTTGCTCTAACATTAATTCCTTTAATCTTATATGGAATAATAGTATTTATTTTTAAAAGCAAAATTGAAAGTGTTAATAGAGAAACTATGGAGAGTAATGCTAAACTTACTTCTTATTTAGTTCAATCATTAAATGGTATAGAAACTATAAAGGCTTTTAATGCTGAAAGAGAAGTAAACTTAGAAACTGAAAAGAGATTTATAAAACTAATAAAAAATGTATTTAGAAATGGCTCTATAAATAACTTTCAAAGTTCTTTAAAAAGTGGAGTAAAAGTTGTTTTTGGAATAGCCCTATTATGGGTAGGAACTAATCAAGTTTTAAAAGGTAATTTAACCTTTGGAGAGTTGTTAACTTTTAATGCTTTACTTGTATACTTTTTAAATCCTATAGAAAACATTATAAATCTTCAACCAACTTTACAAACAGCTATAGTTGCAGGAGATAGATTAGGTGAAATACTTGATTTAAACTTAGAGAAATCCATAGATGAACATAAAAAAATAAAACCTGCTACTTTAAATGGAGGAATAACCTTTAAAGATGTAGATTTTAGATATGGTACAAGAAAATTAATATTAAAAAACATAAACTTACATATAAAAAATGGAGAAAAAATAGCTTTAGTTGGAGAGAGTGGTTCAGGTAAAACTACTTTAGCAAAACTTTTAATGAATTTTTACCAGTGCGAAAAGGGAGAAATTCTTATAAATGGCTATAATATAAAAGACATAAATATAGAGGCTCTAAGAGATAAAATTGCCTATATATCTCAAGAAACTTTCTTATTTAATGGAACTATAATAGAAAATTTAACTTTAGGAAATCCATACTTAACTTATGAAGAAATTATAGAGGCTTGTAAAAAGGCTCAAATTCATGATTTTATTAACTCATTACCATTAAGATATAACACTTTAGTTGAAGAAAATGGTTCTAATTTCTCAGGAGGACAAAAACAAAGACTATCCATAGCAAGGGCAATTCTTAGAAAGCCTGAAATACTTATTATGGATGAAGCTACAAGCAGTTTAGATACCATAACAGAAAAAGCCATTGAAAAGACTATGAATGAATTTAGTGAAGGTATAACAACTATAGTAATTGCACATAGATTAAGTACCATAATGAGATGTAATACCATTTATGTTTTAGAAAAAGGTGAAATATTAGAACAGGGTTCTCATAGTGAACTACTTAAAGAACATGGTAGATACTATAACCTTTGGAAGGATCAATTACCAGAGTTTGAACTTGGTGAGGTAGAAAAAGCAAGGGTGGTGACTATGAATGAAGCTTAAAATTGTAGATATAAATGATATTACAGATGGTAGAGAGATTATGGAGTCAAAGCCTCATGCTTTCACTCTTATATTTATGTATATATTAATAGCATTAATTTCAGCTTTTCTTATGTGGTCTTGGTTTTCTGAAAAAGAAATAATAGTAAAAGTTTCAGGTATAGTACGACCTAGTGATAAAATTTTTACAATTTCTAATGAAGTTTTTGGTACCATAAAAGAAATAAAGTTTAAAAATGGGGAAAAGGTAAGTAAAGGTGAGGTGCTATATTCCATAACTTCACCTGAATTAATGGATAAGAAAAAACAACTAGACAATAGCTTAAATACTTTAAATGCTGATGTAGATAATTTAAACAAGCTATCTAAATCAGTAAATGATGATACTAATTATTTTAATAAAGATAATGAAAGTGAAAAAAGTTATTATTACAAATTTCAAAGCTATAAAGCAGGTAATAAAACAAATTCTGTTGATATTGAAGCCTTAAATGGCAATAAAAATTCAATAAACAGTAAAATTAATTCATTAAATTCTTTAATAAATTCAGTAAATAACAATACAGATTATACTGAGAAAAATACCATATATAGTTCTCAGTTTGAAGCCTTTAGGCTTTCACAAAAAGAAATAGATAATAAAATAAGTGAATTAAATAACTTATATACTATTTCACAAACTAAAGGATCTTCTCAAACGGAGTTAAATAGTATAAAGGAACAAATTGATAGTAGTAATATATTGCTAAAAAAGAATAAAACAGAATTTATTGTTAAAGTTAAAAGCTCTATTAATGAATTGAATAATGAATTACATAATATAGATACCAGTTTAAATAAAATAAATGAAGATAGTAAGTTATTTTTAAATAAAAATAAAAATTCAATCTTATGTCAAATTGAAAATGGTATAAAAGGAGATAAAGAAAAAATTACTGAAATAAACACTGCTTTAGAAAATATAAATAACAACATAAATAACTGTGAAGTAAAAGCCAATACAGATGGTATTTTAGATATGAAAGGAAAATTAGAACCAGGTATGATGATACAGCCAGGAGCTATGGTAGGAAATATAATACCTGATAACAACAGCTATAATATAGATTTAATTATACCAGATAAGGATATAGGAACTATAAAAACGGGACAATCTATAAAATATAGTTTTCCTTCACTACCATATCAAGAATATGGATTTTTAGAAGGTTTAGTAAGCAATTTAAGTGCTGATTCTAATATGGATACTAAAAATGGAATTGCTTTCTATACTGGAGTAGGTACTGTAAGTAAAGATTCTTTATCAAGTCACAAAGGAGAAGAGAGTCAAATAAAAGCAGGTATGACCTGTGAAGCTAGAATAGTAACTAGAAAAGAAAAAATGTTATTTTATCTTTTAGATAAATTAGGACTAAGATAATAATTTAAAAATTAAAGGAGAGTATATAAATGAAAAACAGTATAAAATTATTTAAAAAAATAAGTGCAATTACTATAGTATTAGGAGTAGCCATTTTTTATTATATCATTAGTAAAATTATGGTGTATATTTTTCCTATAGGATATTCTATTTTCAACAAAATTAATATTTCTAAAATAAATATTAAAGAAATATTAATTAGAAATTCATACATAATATCAACAGTAACAGGACTTGTAGTTCTTTTAATTTTAGGATTAATTTTTCTATTAACAAAAGAAAGCTTATTAAAAAGATGCAACTTTAAATTTATTTCATTTTACAAATTAATATATATAATTATTTTTACTATAGGATTTGTTTTTTTAAACTCTGTTTTTATAGGCTTGTTGCAACCATTTTTTAAAAGTTATGGAGTTGTACAAAAACATCTTGCCAATGCTCGTATGTCTATTTTACCCATTTTATGTGTAACAATACTTATTCCTATTATTGAAGAAATATTATTTAGAGGTATAATATTAGGAATATTGCGAAAAAATTTTAAAATTAAAATAGCAATAATAGTACAAGCCTTAATTTTTGCTATAATGCATGGTAATATACTTCAAGGAATTTATGCGTTTATATCAGCAGTAATCTTTGCATATATATATTTGTATAGTAATTCATTATATGGAAATATTGTATCACATATAACTTTTAACATATTTGGAACACTTGTAATGCCTTTTTTAATAGCTAAAATTCATTATATATCTGTATTTATTTTAATAGGTTTAGTATTTATTTCTTTTGGAATTTTTAAACTTAGAAATAATAAAACTAAAATAAATATTTATTAATAAATATTTATCCATTGTTATCTAATGAAAGCAAGAAAGTTCTTGCTTTCATGGATTATTAAAATATATTTAACAATTTTAAATACTTATCCAAAGTGGGTCTACTTACACTTATAAGCCTAGCAAATTCAGTCTTAGTAATTTCCTTGCTCTTGTATTTAGGATAATGCCTCAAAAACTCTTTAGGTAGATCCTCTGCTGTTAAAGTAGGTCTACCTATAACCTTTCCTTGAGCCTTAGCATTAGCCATACCAGATTTGACTCTCTGGCTGATAATATTTCTTTCAATCTCTGAAAATACTCCCATCATTTTCAACATACCCTCAGTCATGGGATCTAGCTCCCCCGTACAATCCACAGCAAAGTTCCCAAATACCAATTTAAGTTTTTTCTCCTTAGCTAAAGCTATTAACTCACATAGATGCTTTGTACTTCTAGTAATTCTACTAACTTCTAAAGCTATAATTGTATCACCTTCTTTAACCACGTCTAATAGCTCCAGTAGTTCCTCTCTGTCCTCCTTAATACCTGAAGCATATTCCTTATATATCTTCTCTGCTCCTAGTGCCTTAAGCTCCCTTATTTGCCTATTTATATCCTGTAATTCTTCTGTGGTTGAGCATCTTGCATAACCATATATCATAAATGCTTTCTCCTTTGTCTTGTCATTTTAATATTTATATCTTTAGTATACCTAATGTAAAACAAAAGGTGCAATTATATTTAATTTACATATAGAACAGAATAATGCCATTTTAGGTGGAGGAAAAGTTATTATTTATAGTTAAATATATTGTAAAGCAAAACAGGTCTTTTATTTTACATGAAATATATGGACTTGTTAGTAATTAAAAGTATGCTATACTAAAAAAGTTTGATAATAAAATATACTATAAAACTAAGGAGGAAATTTATGTTAGGGAAAGTGAATAATTTGTTAAGAGAATTTTCAAAGTTAAAACTTTGGAAAAAAGCACTTATATTATTTATTATTTTTATAATAGCTAAAGTTATTTCTAGTGATTTAGGAATTGCTGTTTTTGCTATTGAATTTTTATTCTGTTCGATTTTAGTTACTGTAAGATGTTATAAAGCTTCTAAATATGGAAAAATGATTATAGGGATTGGATTAATAATATTGGCCTCACTTACTGCAATAGGTACATTTGCTCAATTAAAATATTCTAGTACATCATCTGACAAAAATCTAACAACTAAAGTTGATAATTCCAAAACTTCAGAATTAGTTAGAGAAAAAATATAATTGGTAAAAGCAATAAAAATTTTAATTTAACTAATAACCACCTTCCATATATAATTAAAGTATAGGAGGTGGTTATTGTTATGGCTGCAAAAACTAAAACAGAATTAGAAACTATAATTAAAGATTTATTAGATAGAATAGATCAACTTGAAAAGGATAAAAAAATATTAGAGGAAATGCTACAGCACCAGCAACTAACTAGGAGGGCTTATCATAATGCTGAAGTAATAAAGCTAATGTATAGCCTGTACCTCAATGGTAATAGTATGAGCGAGATTGCAGATTATCTTAATAGTAATAATATCGCTCCTAAACGAAGCTCTATGTGGCGTAAAAGCTCTATAAGCCTAGTATTAAAGGATGTATATAATATATATAAATACCTTAATGAAGAAGAACAAGTTGAGTTCTATAAACTAATAGAAAAGAATACTAAAAATAAAAGCAATACTACCCAGTAATAGGTGTATTGCTTTTATTATATAAGTAATGTTCAGTTTTAAATGGACTATAGGAGCTAAAAAAATCAATCTGACAATATTAAATTTTTAAGACAATGTGTAACCATATCTTTAACTAGCTCTGTTCTACTGTATCCATTCCTATCACATAGTATATCTAATTCCTCTATAGTTTTCTTTTCTAGCTTTATATTTATCTGTTGTAGATCAAGCTCTGCTTTTTTCTTTAAAACAAATCCTCCAATAGTTGATGCTGATGGTGAATTAATACTAGCAGTAATACTTATAGAATTGTTATCTTGCATATAGATTCTCCTTATAAAATCATTGTACTAATATTCTATGTTCATTGTTATAAGAGTGTGCATAATTTCTAAAATAAATTCTAAGGGGGTGGGCCATGAAACCCTTGAAGCTTTATTTTTATATTGGAGTGGGTGGTTTAGAAAATTATATACTATTTTTACCCTTCATATAGTTTAAGCTTAGTATATTCCTCATAAAAGCTATTTTGTACTTAATAGCATTAATCTACTAAAATAATAATATAAGCTTGCCACGAGGCGTACAAGCTCTAATTTTGACATATAGTATTATGTATAGATATTTACTTATGTTTAATCCTAAAATATTAGAATTTATAAATTTTAAAACGCCTATCAAAAAACTACATTTT